>RJWH01003690.1:0-138527 GCA_004363575.1 Solenodon paradoxus
CACACAGAAACCACACAACACCACACACACCACACACGAACAGCACACGTGCCTGCAGACAGCAGCGCGCATGGACACGCGGGGACACACACACACACACACACGAGCACGCGTGGAGGTGCCAGGAAGTGAGCGGACCTGGGTATTTATGGAGCAAATCAGTGAGCACTCAGTGAGGCTGCCCGAGGGCCCTGGGGACGCTGGGAGCAAACACCGGAGCCCCCGCTGCCTGCCTGTCCCTGCTGCCCTGCGGGGCGTGTCTGCAGTGCAGCCCCAAGGGCGGCGCCTAGGGCTCTGGGCCCCGCCCACCGCCGCTTCCACCCCCGGAACGGGGGCAGGTGGTGGGGAGGGGGTTAGGGTGCCCTGGGGGAAGACGTCTGACCCCCAGGAGATAGCAAGGACCGGCTCCCCTCCAAGGACTCGGGCCCCAACTGTCTCCTCTTGCCGACTGACCCAGCTTCCAGGGTGCCCGAGGGCCCCGTCCGCCATCTCCTGCCGCAGTGCGGTCTAGTCAGGGCCCCAGGGGCTACCTAGGAGGACAGACACCAGGACCCCCATGCTGTCCTGCCCTGCCGGGCTGGGAGGCTGTCCCGGGTCCTGGTGGGGGCCCTGTCGCAGACCCCCGTCCAAGGTGGTGGCCAGCTTGGTGCTGTCAGGCACAGGCATGGAGCCTCTGGCTGCCCCGACACAGGCTGGCCCAGGTCTGGGGCCAGGGGTTGGGCAAGGGGGACAGACACGCCACTCATGGTTTCAGGGAGCAGGCTCATTTCGAGGCACTCAGGGCAGGGGGGCCTGGTGCTGGTGCTGTCAGAGCAGCTGGGACACGCCCCCACGTCTGAAGTCCTCTCCCCACCAGGTGGGGGCCTGGAGACCCGCATGTGCACGTGGGCACATACATCCTGGGAAGGGCGACTTCTAGGTCAAGGCCCCTCTGGCCTCCAGACGCGGAGGGGTGGTGCCCCCCAGGAGCCAGGCCAGGGCACCGCAGGAGTCCGTACCCCCCGCCCCCGGCTCGGTCCTGCTGACGACCCTTCAAGCCGACTCCGGGGCTGTGTCCCTGCCTGCCCCGTGTCTGGGGGCGAGCTCCATGCCTGCTCAGCAGACCCAGGGACTGTGGGAGCACCGGGTTGACTGTCCTTTCCTATCTTGTCCTTCTGGGCCATGACAGCAAAGCTGGGGGGACTCTTCCAAGCACTGCCTGGCATGGGTCCTGGAGCCATGTGCAGAGAGGCTGGTGGCCGGGAGAGGCCCTGTTTTGTCCCTTTTCAGGAAGCAAATTTCTTGATTTCTTGGAGCAGAACTTAAAAGTCCTTCCCCAGGAGCCCCATCTCCACAAGGAACCTAGAGCCACCAGGGCAGGGCTCCCACGGACCCAGGGGTGCTGGGAATGGAGCCCCAGGTCTGTGTGGCCGCCAGGGGGCACCAGAGCAGTCGCAGGGCCAAGCAGGAGGGCCACTGACTGCCCATCCACCAGCCGGCCCTTCTGGGCGGCACCCCTCTGCCCAGCAGACAAGGCAGCTGGACGGTCTGAGCCTGCCCTGGTTGCCCCACACCTGGACGAGCGCCCAGGTGGCATTTCTGGGGCAGCGGCTTTTCTGTGCATTTGAAGACAATTAGAGAGGTTTTGCTCCTTCATAAATACACAATTTTATTTGCTATTTTCAGGGGAAACTTAGGCATTAAACTGTAAGCTGATAAAATACGGATACCTAAAAAAGTATAAAAGTATAAATATCCCCTTAGAATAAATTTTAGTGAATTAAGTCTTAATATCTTTAAATTAAAAAAAACCACAAGCCTATCTAGGACGTCAAGGTCTCCGAGCGAGACAGCTGAGGGCAGCAGCTCCGAGACCAGTCCGGCCGGCGCGCCTCAGGGGCTGCCACCAGCCGCTGCAGCCGGAAAGGCAGCAGGTGACAGAGCTCACAGGAGGCGGCCCAGGGGCTGGAAGCTTGGTGAACCAGGTGTTGGCAAAGAAGGGGCAGAGGCAGGAAGCCTCCGGGAGCCCCCCAGCGAGCCACGTCAGCTGAGCGCGCTGCACGCAGTCCCCGGGTAGCTGGCGTCAGGAAGGGGGCTGCTCGCCAGCCAGGCCTCGCGCTGAGGGAGGGCTGGCGGGAGCTGCGGACAGTGTCAGGGGTCAGCAGCTCCAAGGTCACGTCAGGTGGGCGGCCGGCCCGGGCCTGCCCCGCAGCAGAAGACAGCCGTGACGCCACGGGCCTGCACTGCCCACGCACGAGCCGCCTCTCGGAGTCCAACGCTGGCCGGGCGTTCTCTCCACACGGGCACGGACGACAGGCCTCTGGCCTGAAACGCATGAACTGAGAAGCCGTGGTGTTCTGGGCGGCCAGCTGGGCCTGGCTCTGAGGTGGGGTGCGTGGGAGCCCCCGGGGGGCGGGCTGCCCGGCACGCGGCCCGCGTAGCACCAAGAATGCTGCCCCGGAATCGGGCCTCGTGGTCCAGGCCGCTCGGGAGCCTCCTGCGGGGCCCAGAGGCGCCGGGAAGCCGAGCAGAGGCCCACAGCAGCCCTGGCCAGCCGGCGGGCCTCCTCCACGGGGGACGGCAGTCCTGTCTCTCACCACCCACCTCAGAGGCAAAAAAGGATTCACACCCAGATCTGTAGAGAAATTGTCAAAAGCAAGTTCCTTCTCACAGCCAAGCTCCCGCGACACGACGGTTCGCTGCGTCTCGGGAAAAGGTCAGACGCTTCTCCAGCTGTCAGCACTGTCGCCTCACATCCTCGAGCCTCGTTCCTGCAAAATCTGAAACACCCCCCAGACGATGAGGATCTGGGCTTGGACTGGGGCGGCCTTCAGCCGACGGGCCCGCGGTGGCCAGACCCCGTGGAGCAACGTGGTCGAGGTCCGAGGAGGCCGCACGCAGTTCAGGTGGCGCACGGGGACCCTCGCCGTGGAGTCAGATCCTGGCGACCCCTGTCCCCACACCCAGCCTGACGGCCAACTCCACGGGGTCCTCCTGGGCCTCCCGAGACACCCAGGACTCGCCAGCACGGCCTCCTTCTGGTACAAACCACGAGCGAGCCAGTCAGATTCGACCGGCCGTCCGGCAGCTCCTGGAGGCCCTGAGCCGTAGCAGATGGTGGACGTGGGCTGCTCTCGTGTGACTGTCCCCTCTGCTGGACGGCGCCCACCCGCTTCCAGGGCCGGTGGGGAGGCAGGTGTCCCGATGGCCCTCCCAGTGGGCGCCACGGCTCCCGTCTTTCTGGGGGCGCCGCCCACCATGCTACCCCTGGGGAGCCCCTCCACCGACCCACTTAGAGCTGCTGGAGCCGCCGCCCCTCAGAGCTGGGTATTTCTGGATGAGAAACTGGGTCACACTTTCTACGGCACAGGTGTGCAGTCACACCGGGGCTCCTCATGAGTGCGTCCTGCGGCTTAGTGCCCTGAGAGGAATGACTGACACAGCTATGGAAACCATTCGAGTCCAGAAAAACAGGTTCAAACATAAACAGAGGTGCGCCCTGGAGGAGCAGCGGGTGGGTCAGTCACCTCCGAAGGAGCGCAGGCCACACACCCCTGGGTTTAAGTCCCGGGTCCAGAGTGAAACCACCAGTGTGAACAACTACATAAAACAGTGTTCTCCCTCCTGCCCGCTCGTCTCCCGCTGCCCTCAGGCCTGCCGCGCCTTCCTTCATAAAAGCAGCGTGGGAGTCAGCGCGGCTCAGCTAGAACGGAAGCCTTTGGGAGATGGGTGCCTTCCTGTCTCTGCATGTCCTGTGCGGCACCAGAGCCTGTCTCCAGAGCCCACTCAAGTCCACCACTGGGGTACCGACCCCCACGCTTTCCTGTGCTGCGTGGTCAAGCAGCCTGCACACTCAGGGACACGCTGAAGCAGCCCAGGTGACTGCGCACCCTTGCCAAGCCGAGGCCAGGCCAGCGGGCATCTGAGGAGGCCCTGGGGCCCCAGCTCACGGCAGCACGTGACCTCCAGCCCCGGCCTCGTCCTGCGCACTCGGAACACTTTGGCAGGCAATGCACGGAGCCTGGGCCAGAACCCCCGCTCACCCACACCGCCCGGCGGCCCTGGTCCCCTCGGAGCCGGCCGAGGGCTCTCAGCTGCTCCTGGCCCAAGGGTCTGGGAGTGCTGTGGGCAGAGGCCTGACCCTGCAGACACAGCTGCTGTCCCAGCATAGCCCCGAGGGCAGTGATCAGCTGTCCTCGTGCCTGCCCAGGAGGATGACACACCACCCTGCTGCAGCAGGAGTCCCGCAGGGAGGCGCCCATCCTACAGCAGCGCACGCGAGCGCGGGCCCTGCCAGATGCAGTCCTTTCACAAATTGCAGACGAGGGGGCGGTACGCAGGCTGCCAGCGCGGCCGAGCGCGCGGCGAGGGTACAGCCTCCCACCCACCTTGGCCTTCTCGCTGGGCTCGCTGGCGGAGCCGTATGGGGAGTTGTGCAGCTCCTTGGAGACCACGCAGAGGAACTCGGCCTGGTCCTCACTCCCGTAGTTGTACGAAGAGCCGATGCTCACCAGCTGGGAGGAGAGACGCCTGCTGAGCGGGCGCGGGCGGCCAGCGCCAGGGAGCCTGCGAGGCGGCTGAGGGGCGTGTGGAACACTGCCAGGAGATGCTCCGCCCTCACCTCACTAGGGGGCAGGTGACGACGACAGGGGGCTGGGGCTCGGCGGTGCTGGGTGTGTGGGGTCAGGTGCTGCCCCATCCGGGCTCAGGCATCCTGCCTGAGGCCACCAGCATGGACTTGCCCCCGATGTGGCGTGGGAGGGGACAGAGGGGACGCGTCACTGCAGCAGTGTCTGCTCAGCCGGGACAGTGCAGGCCCCACGAGAACACGCAGGGGGAACTAGAGGGGGGACAACCAGCAGGGCCCCGGCCATCGCTGCAGCCAAGCCTCCGGTGGGCCCTACCTGCTCAAACCTCCAGCCGTCGGACATGGTGGACACCATCTGCGTGAGCTCCTCCTCCTGGCACTGCAGCACCCGGTACACGTGCTTCGCGGGCACCTGCGGGGACAGCGGGTGAGGTGGGTGGGATCCGTCACTGCACAGGACAGCCTGCATTCTGGAAGGAATGGGTCGAGTCTGGGAGCCCGGGAGCTCTTCTGAGTGAGGCTGTGACGGGCCTCAGCCCCCGTCAGCCGAGGCCGCCAGGGAGGGGCAGCACTAGGCCACCCTGATGCCAGGCAGTGACTGCCCTACTGACCCCAAGGCCACTCCCAGCTTCCAGGGGCATCGTAAGCCATGATGGCCCATCGGCCGCACGAGGCCTCAGCCGTCGGCCCCAGGAGGAGGGTCGCCTCTGCTTCTTTGTGCGTGTGGGGACGGAGGCAGAGGCCCGACTGGCCGGAGCAGACAGGGAGCGTGGACACGTATCCTGCTCCTCCGCAGGAAGGAGGGGTCCTGGCCACCGGCCCTCCCTCACGTCCCCAGGGAGTGGGGCTTGAAGTGGGCTGAGCCCCGCCCTGCACTCAGCCACACAGACGAAGCCTCAGATGGTGCGGCGCCATAGTTGGGAAGAGGCTGGACTGGCTGTTCAAAGAGTCCAGCTTAATGGGCAGTAGAGTGGTGGTGCCGGCTCCGGAACGACTGACCGTGGCCGAGTGCAGATGGGTCCCGCCGGGGCGCCGCTGGCCCTCTTCCAGCAAAAGCGCACTCAGGGTGTGCAGCTTGTGGCCCACTGCCTGCAGGGCCACGCGGGGCCACGCCCGGCCTCCTCCCCGCCAGCCGCTCGGGTCCCCGGCTGCCCCAGCCCTCGCCGGACTTGCTCCCGTGAGCCGGGTGTCTCCCCACAGGAGCGGGTGTCCAAAGGCGGGCGGGCAATGTGCTAGAGACGCCACCCAGGCCACTGGGGGCGGCAGAGCCCCCGACAGGGCAGCCGCCCTCACCTGTGCTGTTCTGCTGTCTCGTTCTCGAATTTTGTCCTTTATGAGTTTAATCAGTGAGGTGATATTGTAGAATTCTGCTTCTTCCAACACTCCTAGAACAGAGAAGCAACTCATCTTCATCACATCAGACCAAACCACAGAATGAAGTTCTGCCTCAGCCAGTGCACCTCAGCTGGCCTCAGTGGGCAGGAGGCTCTGTTAGGCCTCTAAGTCACTCGGTGCCTCAGTTTCCCTGTTCAGTCATCAGGCTGGCCAGCAGGGAGGGTCATTCCCAGCTCAGGACCCCTCTCCTCCCGGAGCCCTGCCTGTGAAGAAGCACATCTGGACATCTGATGGACACACAGCAGGCTCCACGACAGGGCTCCCTTGCGGCTTTTCCGGAAGGCTCAGTGGGCCTCCTACTCCATGCTGTTGCCTGACCTGGCCTCCGCCTGTGCACAGAGGATGAGGTGGCGACGCCCAGGCAGGGATGCCCAAATTCAGCGCGGGCCTCCCCTCAGACCCACAGGAGGCGCTGAGGCCTGAAAGAGCATTTTGCTCCAGTGGACACGGACTGGGAGGGCTACCCCTAAAGCAGGTGGGAGGCCTCGGGGCTGGGCTGCTTCGCCCAGAATCAGGAGGTGCCCCAGCCACCCGAGTGTCTGCCACACAGGGTCACTAAAAAAGGCCGGACACAGCCCAGATGCAGGAAGACATGGGGCGAGATGAGGCAGGAGGGGCCTATGGTAAGTGACTGGAGAAGGCACTGGCCCGGCAGAGAGGACACCTGTTACACAGCATGAGGGTGGCCCAGGGGTGCCCAGACTGTGGAGCAGGTGGAAGATGTCAGCGCACATGACCTCAGGCCGCTTCAGGAAACAGCAGTGAGGGTGGCTCCCTGTCTCCTGAGGACGTCGGGGTGAGAGGCCCACCCTCTGCAGGGGCCCGGGGGTCTGTGTGGAGCCCAGGCCCCGCTCCCCCTCCAGCTCACCTTCCTCCGCCAGGTCCTTGTTAATGACCAGCTTTCCGTGTCTCAGGTAGTTCAGCACAGGCCCGAAATAGGTGGGGTCTCTGTCGATTAAGTAGGCACCTGTTTCATCCTGTGGGGAGAAGGCAGCCCGTAAGTCCTGGGGGAGAGCAGGGGCCGGGATGCACTGCCGGGCAGGGCCAGGCAACGCCACGGGCAAGAATACAAGTGCTCTCAGTGGGCGGAGATGCCTGCCTCCCTGCCCCTGCCCCTGCCCCTCAGGTCCAAGTCCAGTTCCAGCTATTCAGTGTGAAGTCGCCTCCCTTTCTTCAACCCCACGGCGAGGCACCCTCAAGTGGGGTCCCCCTCGCCGCGCCAACAGCTGAGGGGAAGTCATCGTTCCTTACTGTATAAACCCCCCGAGAGGTCCCAAAGGCAGGCGGCCGCTGGGCCCTGAAGGCCTGAGGGCTGCAGTGCTTGCAGGCCTGGGCAGGCTAGGCGGGGGCAAACCCCCGCAGCCCCATGGTGAAGGGTCCACCCACAGCTGGGGCCGGGAGTCATGCATCCTGACCACATGGGCATGTGGCACAGGCCTGCCTCCCAGCCCCGGGGAAGCCTGCATCCAGATGACATGCGAAGGTGACCACCTCCCTGTCCGGTACCGGGCTCGGGGCCGCACCAGGCACTCGTGGAGATGGCGCAGCGGGGACACGCGCCTCCCGGCGCGGCACCCAAGGCCCCTCCACCAAGACAGGCGCCTCCACGAGGAAGCAGCACACTCGCTGCTCCGGACCCGCTCGCTGCTCCTTCCTGAGCATCCGATTCTGGGGTCTGCATGGTAAGACTGGGCTGTGTGCCTACAGGCACCAGGCCCGAGCTGCACGTGCTCTTCCCGACGGCTCCACGTGAGGAGCTGAGCCTGCAGGCTGCTTGGCGTAGGACGACCCCCTGCAGCCCTTCCCGGCCTTTCCCCCAACAAAACCCGGCCCCTGGCCCCGCAGGGCTGGCTGCTCTCCAGCAAGGCCACAGGACACCTGGCCCTGCTTCCAGAGCGAGGCCCCCACAAGGCCAGTCCAAGAGGAGCCTGGGTGTTGACAGCGACAGGGCCAGCTCAGGAATTACTCATCGCTGACTGTTGCCTTGACAGATGGTGGGTGGAAGGGCAACAAGGGGAGATGGGACGGGGACGGGGCTTATCTCCACCCTCGGGACAGCCCACCAAGCTTCACTGGTCAAGCCAGGTCAGCCTCGGGGTGGTCTCAGTTGGTCAGATTGCAGCTGAAGGCCACGCCGGGCTACAGGGAGCAGGGCAGAGCCCTGGTGACGGCGGCACAAAAGGGAACCGGGCCCAAAAGCCTGGAGGAGCGGGGTACCTTTCACGGAGGGGCCAGGGCCCCTTCCGAGGTGTCTGAGTGAGGCCCTCGGGTAGGCTGCACCCCGAACCCTAGGGGCAGCTCTATGCCCTGTCTTGCGCCTGAGGCTGGGGGGTTGGCACTGCGGGGACCCTCCTCCGTCCACATCGGGGCGGTGCCTCAGAGATTTCTGGAACAGGCCGGCCGTGTCCCAGGTGCGTCCCAGGTGTGCGCTGAAACCCAGGTGGGCCCAGCTCAGAACACTCTGCGGGGGCTGGGACCTCAGGCGCTCTTCCGGCAATGCTCCCGCCTAGCCTGTGGCCTGGCCCCAGCCTCGGCCAAGATGACTCCCAGCGGCTTTGGTTCTAACAGCCTCATCCTCACAGGATGGGGCCGGCCAGCAGAGCCCCGACAGCCCGCGGGACCAGCACGTCGCACCACCCCATGGCTCCTGCTGGAACCCTCCTTGTTCAGCACGAGCACGTCTGCCCCAAACCTTGGTGGCTAACACCGGAAATCGGGGCCACGTCGGGCGCCCTTCCATGCTGCGGGCCGGCTCCACCACAAGGGGTGAGGGGGCTTGGAGGGGACCTGCCTGATGCCTCCACGTGTGTCTGAGTGCGGGCTCACCCTCCCGGAGAGCCTGCGCCCAGGTGGCACTGTGCCTGTGGCAGGCGAGCCCCTGGTGGCCAACAGGGCCAGCTGCGCAGCTCGAGTCGTTTTTTGCTCGGGGACTTGTTTCCACCCGGTGGGCCTCTGCGAAATGAGGCTGGGACTGCAGGGCAGGCACGGGCTGGCACTGTCACCACTCCCTGCCACAAGGCCCTGCGTGGCTGTCAGGGGGCAGGCCCTGCAGGGTGCACAGCAGCGTGCTCCGCGCTGGGGCGCCTTGGCCTGTGGCCGATGTGGGCACAAGGGCCTCTGCCCAGCAGCAGCAGAGAGAACACCAAGAAAGAGGAAATAAAAGATGGCCCCAGCTCGACTCGAGGTCCCAGCCCCGCGCAGTGCCGACACCAGGCGGGACGCTGCACGCAGCGGGGCCCCAGGCCGCCGGCATGGGACACACGGCCCCTCCTTCCTCGTTGGTCTTGCTGCGGCCTGGAACAGGTCTGCGCGCATGCGCAGTGGGGCAAGAACCAGAGTCCGGCCATACGCTTCCTCTCCTGACCACTCCGCTTTGAGTGCGTCTGGGCGCCGGCGACAACAGTGCACCCGAAAGAGGCAAGGGTCTGGCTCTGGGCGGCTCGCGGGCCTGCAGCGGGTCCCACCTGCTGCTCTGCAGCCCCCTTAGGGACGCAGGTCACATCTGAGCTGCGCAGCCGGAAGAACAGCTGCTCTTCCAATTAAAGGCGGATGTGAACCAGCCAGCAGAGCCTCGTGGGCAAAGTGGGGCTGTGGGCCACGGGGTCGGCCACGCCTTCATCCAGACCGGACCGAAGAGCGCCTGCGGCCAGGGCCTGACTGCGGGCTCTGGTGGACGCCCGACGGGGCCCGGTCAAGCGCTTTCCCGATGGCCATGCTTCTCCTCCCCGGGTCACGGGGCTGAAATAAGAGGGTCACATGTCTTGCACTAAAGGCAGAAACCATCAAGTTTTCCACTGAAATCCACAGGCAGGAGAGTTTTCTGTGCGCAAACATTTGCAATCAACCCAGTTAGAAACACTTAAATAGACTTGGAAGTCATCTGTTCTAAGCAACTATTTTAAACATGCTCATAAAACCTTAACCCCGGGCAGGCCCGGTGGCCTAGCAGGTAAGGCCACTGGACACAGTCCACACACATCCCTAGACCCGGGCTGAGACCAGGGCTGGTGACGGCCAAGATGTGCAGTAATGAAAAAACGCTTCCTCCTCTCGTCCTGCCAGGACTGCTCCTTACTAAACAAGCCCTTCTGCCCTGTCCTTTCTGTCTCCCTGAGGTGTGTCAAATTCTTGACTGAAGAGGCCTCAGGCCTCGCCCACTACAGATGGGGGACTGAAGCCCAGACAGGCGGCTTGTCAGAGGCTCCGGATGTGCAGAGCGGGCGGCACCATGCCATGGCTCCTTGCACGCAATGCCAGGCAGCCTGGCTCCACACGTCCAGTTGGGGTGAGCAGCGACACGACGTGGGGACTGGGACGGGGTGGAGAGCTGGCCTGTGGAGGCCGCGCTCAGCTCATGGACCTGGCCACAGGGTGCCCGAGCGCTGACAGACACCGCTCAGTGCAGCTGCAGAGAGGGCACCCGGGAGTCACGCGCAACCACACGGGGCTCCAGGTCCCCTGCACAATCTCTGTCTTCGAACAGCCAAAGGTGGGTCCTCTTGGCTCCAGACGCAGCAGGCAGGGCCAGGCCCACGATGTATGGGAGGACCTGCTGGCCTAGTGCCACCTCCCGGGTCACGGCTGCTATGAATATTTCTGTCACCAGGCTAGCAGCATCCACCTGCCTTGTTTCTCGGTTGCTTCCTCCCTGGAGACATTAGAACACCTGCACATCACCCTGCAGGTGTCCCGTCACGCACCCTGTGTGTGTGTGCAGAAGCCGCAGCACAGGTGACAAGAGGCGGGACCACGCCGGCCTAGGGCAGAGCCACATCAAAGGACCAGGGTCCTTGGTGGCAAACGCCCAGCCCCGCACTGCAGATAAGACACCACGCACAAGGGTTCACACCCAGTCACCGCCCCGCCCCCAGGCGCCCAGACCCTCCTGACCAGCCGTCCCTATGGGGGCCTCTGCTCCTCTGCCACACTCATCCTGCTGACGGCAGTGCAGGGGCCCCGCCTTGTGGGGCCAAAGGGCAGCCAGGGGGCTCTGCCCCCGCCCCCCCCACCGGTGCTTGAGTGGGCGGCTAGGCCTGATGGCAAAACCAGGGGGGGTTCCTGGAAATGAGGGGACGAGCGCCCACCTCACCCTCCTGGCCTTGGGTCTCCCAAACACATGGGAGGAGGTGGCAGCTGGATCGGGGCTATTCTCCAAGCTCCATGGCATCGAGTTTCTTGTAAGGCACCTCAGGGCTCTGGGAGCCCTGGGGGGGTCTCACCAGCAGGCGGGGGCGACACCCACCTCTCCTCTAATGCTCCCCAGCCGTGGGGCAAAGCCAGGCCTGAGGCCCAAGTCCAACTGCCACCCCTGGGACGCCACTACAGCATCCCCAGGCCAGGATCCGGGGTGCTCTGCAGACTGGGGAGCAGCCCGGTGATGGCTCAAAGGGGCCATGGGCAGCCAAGGGGCTTTTAAGGACTTGGCACAGCAGACCGCGCACAGCGTGCCGACTTCTAGTTGCTCGCTGATGCAGCACCGAGGTCGCCCCGCTGTCTGCAGCGACGCCTCAAAGGAGTCCCGCTGTGCTGGCCTGAACCCCTGCTCAGAGCCGCAGCCTCGACGGAAGTGACCCGGACACCTCTGTGGCCGCAGACAGGAACGGACAGGGCAGCCTCCGCCTCGGCGCGGCTCGGCTCTACGCCACCCCTGCTGCGCTTGCCAGCCACTCAGCCCCATCTGTACATGACCTGGTCAGGAGAAGCGCTCCTGGGCAGCCTCAGGCCTTCGGCCCAGTCCGCTTAGGAGACGGCACCTCCTCAAGGCCAGTCCGGCTCCCCTAGCAGCGCCAGCGTCCTCCCTGGAGCACCTGCACGCAGCCGCAGGGCAGCACAGCTCTGAAGACACACTTCCGGGCCCGGCTCCTGGGCTGCAAGAACCTAGATGAGTCACCGGGCGGGCGAGCACCCACAGACCCGGGGTGCTTCCGGGGAGCCCACCCTGAGGGAACCTGGGAAGGAACAAACACCCCAGAGCGGAAGGGCAGAGGTGAAACGAAGAGGCGCCCGCGGCGCTGGGGAAGCCCAGGAGGAAGCGAGAACTCCCTACTGGGCCTCTGTCCAGGGGACCTCAGGGCAGCCCGTGTCGGGTCAGGACAGTCGGGTAAAGGTCGGAGCCACAGGGCGTGGCAGGCCCAGGTTCGGTGCTGAGATGATGGGGGAACCAGTGGCAGCCTGGCCCTCCCCATCCTCCCCAACAACCTGTCAACTTCCAGAAAACACCTGCACCTGCCCCTCGGCGCTCCCCAGAGCTCCAACCCCTCGGTTCCTGAAAGGTTCCCTCTTCCCATCTTCCTGAGCGCCCCACCTGACCCCAAGACAAGCACCAGCAGTCCAACGCAGATCGCCCACAAGGTCCTGGAGTGTCCAGCCGGGCAGAGTCTGCCAGGTGTGCTGACTATGAGGTCAGGGCCTGGCGGTGCCGTGAATCAACATCCTGTTTCTCCCTGTGGTGCAATTACCGCCCCTCTCCTCCAAACAGCCCTGCCCCTCGCCCTCATTCCCAGCCTTCTCACCGCTCCAATTAACTAGGCGGGACTCTCTGGGACAGCCCTTGTCAGGACCAGGGGAGGGAGCTGAGGAGACCCCACATCATACACATCCCCTCACCTGCAGTGAAACACCACCACCACGACTGATGCGAATTAGCACCATCTCTCATCTTTCTGGCAGAATCACATTATCTGTGAGTCTCATTTACTATCCACTGCTTGAAGAGGCAGAAACTGTAGAGAATGCGGAAACCAGATGTGGTTTAGTGGACGAGGACGGTGATGAAAAAAGCAGCTACAACAGACGCAATGATAGAGTCCACCCTCCCCCACGGGACTCCTTCACAGTCCAGCACCATTTTCAGAGCAGTCTTACGGGCAGGAAAATAAAGGGCTGTAACAACTTAAGTGCAACCTGCAGTCACCCGCCCTGAATCGGCCACTTCGGCTTTGAACGCCACCTGGAACATGACGCATCACACAAAAGCAACCCACCGGGGTGAGAGGCCACTGAGACCCACTGTTTAAGATGAAAACTAAACAGTCCAGTACACACCCATGCTGGATGAGGGAAAAAATCACAGCTCACCAAAGTTTATTTCTATCCTAGACACAACTGTCATTTTCTGGGAGGTCAATTCTGAGTGGCGAGCTTGGTCCAAGGAGCAATTGAAACAGCCGAGGGGGGCGGAAGGGGCTGGAGCGCCAGCCAGGCAAACCCTCATTTCTACCCACGACGGGGTTTTGCAATAACTAGAGCTCCCACTTCCGGATCCTAAGGTCACGCCACAATGAGGATGGCCCAAGGCTTCTGGACCTTGAAGAGGGATTCGAAACCTTCCAAGAAGGCTTGGGCCTGGCTAACGCTGGGCTGGCAAGGCACCAGGCCAAAACGCAATTATGGAAGACCCAGCAAAGTCCGAATAAGGGGAGTGGACCACCAAGGATAAACAGGGGGAGCGACTATTCTTCCGACAGAGACTTGTCTGAGTCTCATGCTGAACCGCTGCCGATAGGCTTCCTCCGAGTCACAATCAAAATAGTTACTACCACCATCTGCACAGAAGCGTGAGAATTTAAGTCAGAGACAAGCTGCAAACCAACCCTGAAATTCCTGCCCTCCTGCGCGGACAGCGGGAGAACCGGCCCAATTAGAAGGCAGATTGAACACGGTTCCCCAGCTGGTCCTCCCTGGACACCCCGAAGCCACCCTGAATCCGAGCAGCATTCCCTCCGGAAAGGCCTGCGGACGGCGCCCGCTGTGGCGGAAAACCACGGGGCGCCAACTCTAAACGCAAGTCACCGGGACGCCAGGCCCCGGCTCAGGCCGCCCGCGCCGGCGCGAGGGCAGCGCTCGGACCGTGAGCGGACGAGGAGACCGCGCGGGCCTCGGCCGGAGCCGCCAGGCACGCCGGCCGCGGTGTCCGGGCTGGAAGCGCCTTCACCGGAGCGGGGAGAGCGAGAGCCAGCCACGCCCGCGCGCAGCGGCGGGCGGCGGGGCGCGGAGGGGCGGCCGCGGGTCGGGCCGGCGGCGGCGGGCGGCGGCCTCACCTTGTCCGAGTCCAGGTCGGGGTCGGCCTGGCACAGACGATACAGGAAGGACTTCGGGTCCCGGCACAGCGTCTGCCGGGTGGTGAGGAAGTAGGTGCCGCCGACGTTGAGCCGGACCCACTTGGAGACGCTGCTCGGGCGCTGGGCCAGGGCGCCGAGCCCCGCGCTGCAGCGGCGGCACAGGCCGCCCCCCAGCCCCGCCCCGAGGCCGCCCGGGGCCGGCGGCAGGAGCTCGCAGTAATTCTCCGCCATGATCCCAGCAAACCCCGCCACAGCGCGCCTCCGCCGGAAGCGTCCGGCCTTTAATAGCGTCCCCGGGCCCCGCCCCGGCGTCACGCGGGAGCGGAAGTTCCGGTCCGGAAAAGCGGCCGGCTGTGCCCGCTTCCGGCCGGAGCCCGACACGCGTGGTCCCGGCACGCGGACGCCAGGGTCCCGCCCCACGTCGCAGGTGGCTACGGCGCTTCACCGCGCCCGGAAAGGAAGAGCTGCGCCAGCGAGCGTCCACACTCTACATGCTTTTATTACAAGACTACCGAGCATACGTGGAAAATTCATCATCCGTCACTACATCTAAAGCACAAATATTGAAAAAAAGAATAAACAGATTCATTAAATTATGATTAAATCATTGACCAAATAGAAAATTTATATAATAAAGCCAGAAAAAAAGTTGTAAAATATAGTTTACAATAATTATTCACATTCAAGGCTGTACATCAATACATACAACAATGTGGCCCCGAGCATGAATTCAATCCAAATAATTCATATATTAGATTTTAAATAACACAGACTGAACTAGAGGCCAACAATAGCCAGCAAATAACCTTATATAAGAATAAAAATACAAAAGTGTATATCCTAATATCATTGCATTATTTGCTTTCATAAGTTTTAAATTTTTGCTTTGCTTTGCCTGTACATCAGTTACAGCTACAGACCAGGTAGAGACTATCACACGCGTTCTGGCCGCCACCAACCCAAAGACGGCGGAGTAAGAGCCCTAGTTCATGTTGTCGAAGAGCTGCTACAGCAGCTGTGAACACTGGGAAACTTTCACTTTGTCCATGTCCAGTCAAACTTAAGGTGACAACAGAGGCTTCCACCAGTCAACTGACCTCTAGTCGTAGTTATTTAGCCAGATGGGTGGACTAGAGCGGGCCACACAGCGAAGAGGGTTCCTTTTGTAACAGATCTACACAAAGTTTGATGTTCTTCACTTTGAAGAAGTAAGTTCTGGGGTAAACCGGCACACACACAGGCTTGTTCAGCCGCGCCGCGCTGACTGAGCTACAGGGAGAAGGGCTTCCTGGAACAGCTTCTGCTCAGACCTGTTGGCCACAGGTGGCCTGAGAGACAACCCTGCGTATCCCTCAGAGGTGCTGGGAGTGACCTCTGCCCGATCTTGTGGGTCACCTAGGAGGCAAAGGCCATACCCCCTCGAGTGGCCATCAGTCCTCCTCAGTTTGGGCAGGAAAAGAAGCAATCCAACACGTGGCAAGCCCCCATGTGCAGTCAGGGCAGCACCCCTGCCCTGGGCAGCAGCGCCTCAGTCTACAGGGCGGGCAGGGTGCAGAGGCCTGGGGTTTCTGAAGGCAGCAGACCTAATCCTGCACACTCTGCAAGTAAGTGGCTCTGAGCAAAACCTCTCATGCGTGTTTTCCCTCAGAATCGACAGACTCCAAACTAAAGCGGAGTGATTGAGAATGAAACCAAAGTTGGGTGGTCTGGCCTTGAAGACTATGAGGCAACTGGCAATAGTGTGGGTGGGGGAGGAGTCCTTCAGTCCAGCACTGGGCAGGACAGTCACTGCAGGGAACAGGCTGGCACTGCTCTGCTGCCCAAGGCCGCCGAGCCCCACATTTCAGAGCCCGGGGCAAAGATGGTTTGCAAATCATACCGTTGACATGTTTTCTTTTTCAAGTGAGGCCCTTGGCTCTCTTACTGATTCCAAATAGCCCGAGGTACTTTTTGAGTCCATGACCCAGTCACACATCCCCCACTACGATGCGACAAGGTTGGCGGGACGCGTTCTCTGCTGAGCACGCATATGCGAATTCAGCACCATCGCGGACAGAACACAGGGGCCCGAGACACCGCCAAGCCCTGGAAAGTCAGGGCGGCAGGTGGGACGCTAGCGACACGCACGCATAACCAGACCCGTGAGGAGGAGGGAATCGGCAATGACATCATTCCAACACGTGAAAAAACAAGGTGCAAGGCGGCGTTCCCCGAACTTCCTGCTGACTGCGGGGCACACCGAGGCGCGCAGCAGGTCACAAGCTCTCTGACCAAAACGCCACTGCGCAGGGACCCGGGCAGGGAGGTCCAGTCAAAACCCAACGGTTTCGAAGGACAATCACCAGAGTGTGAAACACCAGAGGCCCCCTGAACGTTTTACACAGGGAGACGGTCAGGTAAGTTATGACAAAATGTGTGACCACGAAAGCTGACAATGACAAAAATGATGCTTGTTAGTCACTGTTTGTGACCTCGGGAAATGCATGAAGTATCGGAAGCTGAATGTGAGATGGCAGGTGGTGTCTGTTCCCATTCAGTCTCAAAAGCAAAGGGGGCGGGCAGGCGGGGGCAGCGACATACCCACGTGCTCAGTGGTCTGACGCCCCGTGGACCCAACCCAGCCCTGTGCAGACATGTGCCCTGAGGGGCTGCGCCTCAGGCGGCCCCGGCACCCTCCAGGCCATGTCACAAGTCCCGGAGTGGCCCTCGGGCTGGCGGGGTGAGGCTCGCACCAGCTCTGGCACAACTGCAAGAGCCTCTCCAAGGCAGGTCCATCACAGCGCCCCGCATCGAGGTGCAGAATGACGGGGTGCTGAGGTGCAACTCACGGGGCAGGGCCAGGGCGGCTGTGGTGTGGCGGCTACCGCTGGGCAGATGTGGGTTTGGCAGCTGTTAGTAAAGCTGCAGCTGCGGCAGCCACTAAACACAGGCTGTGTCTCTCACACTCGCCCACCACCACACAGATGCACGTCCGCACCTCAGAGCGTGGGCACCGAGTGCAGGACAGTAACTCTGAGGAGACAGAGCCGACGCAAGCAAGTGGAGGGAAGAATAGAAACAAGAGGACGCCCAGGCAGAGGCAGGGAAAGGGGCTGCAGAGACGGCTCAGCTGTCACTGGCTCAGGCCAGGGCAGCTCGCAGGCTTCGCTCAGCTGACCCAGCCTGCACTTCGGAGCCTCGAGCCCAGGAGCCCAGGAGGTAGTGCGCGCTCCAAAGGGAGGATGCGGCCAGCAGCCGGCTGCGAGCTGGTGGAAGCCCAGCATCTGCTCTGCTGGTTCCCTGCTAACCAGCTCCAGAAAGGACTGGCCCCTGACATGCTAAGTACGCACAGAAGCAGGTGTTTGGAGATGGGAGAGACTATGGGGGAGCCTGAAATGTCATTCCTGAAAGAGATGGCCGGGATTTGCTTTTCAGAAAACACAGAACACAGTCAATCTTCTCAAACACAAGGCCGTAGGAGGAGGACCCTTGCCCTATGGTCACGAGACCCAGACAGTGTGCTAACCCTGGACCGCTCAGCTACTCCACCCACGTCCTGCTTCCTGGGGCGCCCAAGAGCAGGCAGGGACGGGCACACGCACACACACACGTTTGCACTGAGCAGAAACCACGGGCAAATGTCCACACCTCTGCCCCATCCAAAGCTGTCACTGCCCGTGTGCTGGAGACTTCCCGCATCTGAAAGCTTTCCCAGTTTGTGAGCACCCGTTCTCACCACCACCACAGTTTGAGAAAGAAGCCTTCCCTCTCATTGTGGGCCACTGGTCACACAGGGTGACAAGTGGCTCACCTGAGATAGGAGGTGGGAACAGCAGACAGGAGTCTTCTCTGTGTGAGCCTTTTGCTGGTGCCTTTGTGAAAGTCTAAACAAAATGGCAAAGGTGTGTGTCCCCCGGGACACATCTCCATCTGAGTGCAGGGATGCCCTCCAGCTCGGCCCTGCCAGACTGCAGCAGAAGGAAATCAAATGGCTGCTCAGTGCCAGCCAGTGTCGCCAGGGGCAGGGCATTGCTGCTACCCAGGGAGGGACAAGCTGAAGGTGGAGGAGGTGGGCTAGGGCACATGGGCCAAGTCCCAGAGGGGGCCCAGGCGGCCTGAGCTGGGGGATCCTTTAGCTGCTCCCTGCAGAGATGTGGACCTGCTCTGAGGATGCGGGGAGCGTGCCCCTGAAGGGAGGTGCACCCGTTCCCGGACCTGAGTGCTGTCCACTGTGCTGGCCCCAGGCGTCCCACAGCTACCGAACCCGTCAGGGAAACCTGCCCCAGTCACACTTTCATCGGCCCCTGGAGGTGTCACTCCTGCAGGGAAGCCACCCGGCACGCCTGGTGCCAATCGGGTCCACGCAGGCCCCTTTAAGGCCCCGACAAGGGTTCCACCTGTCACCCCAACAAGCTGACCTCCTCCTCACCAGCACAGCTCACCCGGCAGAGCAACCGCAGAACCCACAGCAGAGCTGCCCGAGGCGGGCAGGGCTGTGGGGGCGGCGGGCGTGACCTGGGCTTGGAGAACAAGGTGCACGCGGAGGACAAAAGCCAAACCCCACAGGTGGACGGCCACCCAGTGGTGTGAGCACGCACCCTCCACCCACAGCAGGACCACAGGGGACGGGGCGTGGTGGCGAGTCTGTCCTCTGGTCGGGGTGGGGTCAGCTGGTATGCTGGGCCCGCGCGGCAGGAGCAGAGAGCAAGCAAGGCCGCCCCGATTTCTTTTCCTCATTGGGTGTATTCTTTGTGTGGCTGGGCTTTCTTTTCTTCTTTAAATAAAAAAGCTGCGAGGTTCCGCCGTCCGCGTTCCCCTTGAGGTGGCTGGCAGGTGGTCTGGAAGTGTCCCGGTGGCAAGAGCAGCGGCCGTGCGTCACTGCACAGCAGCATCCGGGGGGCTCTGGTATCTGTGTCTCCATACCTCCTGGATCTTTTTGCACCATTTGTGAGCGTTTCCGCTCGGGTCCATCAGGTAATAGGTCCTGTTAGGCTGCAGAGACAGAAACCATTCATGGCTCCCCGCCCCACATACCTGCTCGTCCTGAGACAGCGCGTGTGGCCCGTAGCGTCTCGGGAAGCGGCGAGCACAGACCTGCTTCATCCATGCACATGACCAGACTCGCAGGGTACCCCCAGCCTGGTGAATGTGGGCCCGACAGGCTGGGATCAGGAAGACACCTGCCCCCTAGGCCCAGCACCCGGAGACCTCGATGGGCACAAGGCCCTCACCACTGCACACCGCACGTGCGGGAGACACTCACCGTGTGCACGAAGAAGGTCTTGAAGTTCTTAGCCTCTGGCCGGAGCTCTTGCGACCACGGGATTTCGCCTTTCAGAACCCTGTTGACAGGGTCCACGTAATAGAGGTGGGGCCCTTCCGTGAGCAGGAGCTGCCGCCGTCGCGCAAACAAGCCCTGATGCACAGAGATGCTGTTCGTCGGGGCTCAGTGGGGGCCATGCCTGCCCCGTGCCCCCACGGCACCCCCTCACTCCGCTCTGGGGCCCACTGTTCCACTGGAGACAGGTGTGCCCACCACCACCACTCAGTCACCCTTTCCTGGGCCCTGCTGAGGATGTGCGGGGCAAGGCTGGGTCGCAAAGAAAGGGGTCAGGAGCCAGAGCCTAGGAGGGCCCGAGTCAGCAGACAGAACATTTGTGGAGTCTGGTATTTTGGACACAACTAATCAACTTAATTAGACCGTGAAACGTAGTAGCAACTTCCAGACAAATTCTAAGGGATTATCTCCCGGTGGGAGAGCAGAGTCCCCACAACTTGGGAGACACCAGTGAGGCCCGCTGCACAGAAATCTGAACCTGGTCTCCAGGTCAGAAATACCAGGTCGTTCTGTTCTGCTAAGTGCCCGTTCGTGAGGGGGACCCTCCCTCAGCTGTCACATCAAGAGCAGACGGAGGTGCTAGGCAGCAGGCAGAGCGCTGGAGCAGAACTGGCCTGCTGGGCGACACAGATGAGCCACGGGTGTGCTTACCTTTCTCTTGTCTACTGGACCCATTTTTAGTATTAAATTATTTTCTACAAACTGGTGCCTATAAAAAGCAAATAAAAATGAGAAATGAGAACCTAACACAAATTCTCCCAGTCCCCCCTTTATGACAGACTTCCTGGTGGCCCTGGGGACCCTACAGCAACCCAGCCTGTGCTCAGGCCCACCTGTGCCACAGTGACTGAGGGCTGCCCTGGGGACCCCCACCCCGCTGACTCTCCATCTGTGTAGGGACCAGTCTGCAGGGCTGAATCACCCCCATGCCCAGGGGGAAGGGGAGAGCGGGCGGGGCGGGGCTGAGGCCCCCCCCAAGGCGGCGGGGAGGCTGGGACCATCCTCAGTGGGAAGCTCAGAGTTTGGCAGCGACATTCTCAAAAATGGGGCCACTAATTCCTGCTCAGATTCCACCGAGTAGTTCAGAATCGTGAAGCCCTCAAAGACCAAGGTTGCAAATCCACCAGGTTGCAAACCCAGGTTGGCCCGTGGGCTTTCAGTCTGCGACCCAGTGGCCCCAGCCGCCGCCCCAGCGCAAGGGTGCGCCTGGTCTGTACTTCTAGCTCAGAAAGTGCTTTTATTCAACTATCGCGGCAACTGGGAAGAGGAGACTTCAAATACGAGTTTGAGTGAATACATGTCACTAGCTTCACTTTGGTGCTTGGAAGCCTAGAAGAGGCTGTTTAAGGGCTGCAGGTTATTGCTTCTGTTAACACGAGCAGTGACTGCAGAAATACAGCAAGACAACTGTCCCCTAAACGTCCTCCCGTGAGTGTCTCGCTCCCACCACGCCGGCTGGGCCTGGACTGGTGGATGAGGAAACGCGCTTTAAGTGCTGTGACCTCCCTGAGGAAAAGCGCAGCCCGTCTCACAGAGGAACGTAACCAACCGAACCAATGACATGGGAAAGAAAAACAAGATCTCTGAAAGGAGAGGTAACGGGTATCAACTGCGTCTCATCGCAGATCGGCTGCCACTGAAGGGCCTCTGCCGACTGGCAGGCCCGGCTGGGAGAGCCCCTGCAAGGGGACCAAAGTGACAGGCAGGCGATGGAACTTCAGAGGTGACAGGAGAGACACTAGTGTCCCAGTTGGCAGAAAGCCAAGGTGGGGTCCCAGCCGGACCAGGTGGCTGGGGAGGAGCCAGGGCGGCCACCGGGGTGACCGGAAGCGCTGCTGAAAGCGTAAGTACCCCAGCCCTGCATTCATTCCGTGGATCAGTCCTCAGCTTAACAAGCTGTCAGTCATTTATACACTTCAAAAGCCTTCAGTTCCTAAGAATTACTTGAATTTTTTGCTTCAGAAGCCAGTTCCCACTCTCCTGGAGGCCCCCATGGGTCCAGACCAGACCAGACCACAGACCTAACAGGCAGGCCTCCTCTCAGTGAGAGTCAGCAGCAGCCGGAGTCTTGCGCCTTGGCCCCCCGCCCTGCCCCAGCGACATGCCCATCACCTCTGGATGGACATGGGTACAGATTGACCTCTGAGTCTCCCCTTCACCCTACCCCGCCCCATCTGGACTCGACCGCATTCAGGGATGCAAGCCTGGGTACTGCTCCTGGGGAGCTGACGCGTTACTCCGACAGCTGGGGGCTGCACACCTGCTTCGACGCCTGTGACGGGTGCCCATGGGCCATGCAGCTGCCACTTGCTGTAAAACAGTAGCTCTCGGGTTTGGAGACCCTCTCTGCTCTTAAACGTCATGGAAGACCCCCCTGCCCCCCGCAAGAGCTTTTCTCCACCTGGATCCCATCCATCGATGTTTGTGCAGTAGAAACTAAAACTGACGTTTTCATTTATCTAATGCATTAAAAATCAGTAACGTAGCCTACATGTTAATATAAAACTTCTGTACTGAAAAGTTTCTGGTGCGCCCTGGTGGAGTAGGGATTGGGCATAGTCCACGCGGTGCAAGGACCTGGGTACATGTCCCAGGGTTGGTGGAAACAACCAAGATGAACTATATGAAATAAAGTGCTTCCTCCTCTCTCGTCCTGCCTGCCTGCTCACCTTCATTCCTGCTGCACTTTCTGAGAAGCATGACACGGCTATGCGCCTGCAAATCTCTCACCCCTGGCTTACTAGAGGGACCGTCGCCGTGTTCCCGCCGCTGCTGCACGCCCTGTGGCGTGTGGTTCAGGCCGAGTGCGTCGAGAAGCCAGCCTCACTCGGAAGAGCACGGCCAAGGGAGAACCACTTCGGCAGCTGCTGCAGGACAGCTGGTTCTTCCAGAC
This sequence comes from Solenodon paradoxus, assembly GCA_004363575.1. Taxonomy (NCBI): domain Eukaryota; kingdom Metazoa; phylum Chordata; class Mammalia; order Eulipotyphla; family Solenodontidae; genus Solenodon; species Solenodon paradoxus. Next base: position 22,233 of record RJWH01003690.1, read on the forward strand.
TGGCTGTCATACGTACTCCGAATCCCACCAGGAGTGCGCACTCCAACACCAGCTCCATCCGCTGCCGGCTCAGGACTATCTCTTCGGCCCCGTGTGACTCCACACACCCACAGGCTGCCCAGGGTCACAGAGACCCTCGGACACCAGCCAGTCACTCGCTGACACACACCCCTCCTCGGAACGTCTCAGCACTGGGGAGGCTGATGGCGGAACTTCCCCCTGACCTAATCCTCACCTGAAACCTGCCATTTTATGAGTGGTAACAAACAGAGCAGTGGGCTCGTTCTGCTCGGTTTCCAGAAAAAAGCCAGCTGAGGAGCCTGCGTAACCAATTTGTCAAAGTTCCCAACAAAAATGGTCTTCCATGGAGAGCAGCTGGCTAGCACCCAGCCCAGCACCAAGTGTCCCAGGCTCTGACCCGAGCCACTGTCCCATGTGAGGGGCACACCCGAGATGCGGCCCCACGTGGTGGCAGCAGAAGAGGTTCGCACACCTGTCTCACATGCAGCAATCTCTAATCCTGCTCAGCGAGGCCGCTGCTCTCCCGTGCCTGCCCGAGCATGACCTGGAAGCTGTGGCCTGGGGAGGCTGCCTGGGTGTCGCTCTGCCCTGTCAGCGCGGTCATGGACTCCGGTACCCAGGGGACCGAACACTGCTCTGCACCGTGGACTCACCACCCGGAGTTGGGAAGAGCACGCCTCCTCTGATGATGCCTGGGGGTGGTTCCAAACACGCAGGAGCGATGAGCCGGTCCAGCCCGGTCATCCCCTGCATTTTATTTTTATCTAGTTGCTCACTCTCATTGTTTACCCTGAACCTGGGACTTGAACCCGGGGTCTGTGGTCTGTGCTCCTTCAGAGGTGACTGCCCTAACAGGTGCTCCACCAGGGGATGCCTTGATGTAGTTTTTTAAAGGAAAGTGACAGGCAGGCAGGTAGATAGGCAGAGAGGGAAGAAGGAAGCATGTATTTTCAGTTGGTTGTTCATCTTGGTTTTCCTCCCCGGCCCAGGACACAAACCCAGGTCCTCAGTATGTACGTGGATGACGCTTCAGCCAGAGGCAGGTGATCAAACCGCAACTCCACGGGGTGCGCCAACCTGCTTCTTTAGAGAACTCAGAAGACGAAAAAAAGCAGGCTCCCATGGCTGCTGAGGTCTGCAACTCCAAGGTGCTGAGTGCACACTCGAGAGCGCTGAGCAGAAAAGCCACTCATGGTCCCCGAGCCACACTGAACACCATGCCCTGAGGACAAGCCCCAGTGGCCACAGAAGAGCAGCTTTCAGCCTCCAAGAGATGTCGACCAGAGCACAGGAAGAGGCCCGAACAGGAGCAGGCAGCCAAGAGGCCGCTCTGCTGTCTAGGCGCCCAGTGCAGCCTCAGGACATCCGCCTGCTCCTGCCACCACCGTGCCCTCCTGCCTCAACCACTGCCACCCTGACCAGACATCTTTCTGCCCACGCCACGGGGAGACCGTGACCACGCGCAGAAGCCACACAATGGGGCAGCTCTTAACAGGACCAAGCGGAAGACAGAGGAACAGATGGTCAGGACGCAGAGACTGGGAAGACAAACGACAGGAGAGGTGCAGAATACACAACAGAACACATTCCTGCTCCCTGTGGCTCTCAAACGCTGATTTTAAAAGATGTAAAACACACAGGAACCAGTCAAAGGATGTAGAAAACCCCGACACTGAACACCGGTGGCCAATTACACAGGAGGCGGGGGCCTCCAGAGGGATCCACCTGGGGAGGCTCCACCTGTCAGCCAACGAGCCCGTCGGCGTCAGGCCGCGCTGGGGCGCCTCACCCCCGCCCATGAAGAAAGCGCACGTCCCAATGGTATGTTCTTTACACCACGGGGGACCCCTGTGGGACTCTGCCACCAGCCCGCAAGCCCCGGGGCCACCCACACACCCTGGGCTGCTGAACCCTGCAGGGTTGACAAGGTCGACATCCCCACACCCAGGTTCCTCGGCTGGAAACGAGCATGGCTTGTCGGAACTTCTTACCAAGGGTTCCCACTGGCCTGCTTCTCCAGTAACAACCTCTTCTCGTCTTCGGAAAACTGCAAGTCCAGCTCAAAAGAGTTAGTGTCCAGGTCGTGGATATACTGCTCGATGTTGCTTCCGGCCCTCGGAGCCGCGCCGGCATCGGGGGCCGACAGGGAGTGTGAGGACGACGCTGCCGACACCTGCATGCAGCCGAACTGGCTCAGGAGGTTGTCGTACTGCACAGAGAAGGGGGGTGAGTATGGCGCCCCATGCCCGGCCCAAGGTTCAGCCCAGTGGCCGAGCCGGCAGGACCACGAAGCCAGGCCGCTCCAGCTTCTCCTCCAATGGCGGCCGAGGCTGGGTCTCGCCGGCCTCTGTCCCTGTGCTGCCCCCGCCTCCCATAGTGCAGAGCTCCAATGCGACCCCCAAGGAGAGTGGCGCCTCCTCGGCTGGGTCCTCTGCTCTGGAGTCTGCGGGAGCCCCTACAACGCTCCAGTCTGACTAATAGAATTCAGCAGTTCAGAAACTCTCCTGCCCACCCATCGGCGCAGCCCTGCTTGCTCAGCAGGGTCTTCTGTCTCAGGGCCCCCACAACCGTCCCCCACAGAAAGCTGCTCTGCTGTCCTCCCTCAAAGCCCAAGTCCAGAAAGGGCACTGGAGGTGAAGGCCAGCACCTCAGCTGCTAAGCTGTGTGGTGCACCTCTCCTCGACTCACCCAGTGGCGGCCCCTTCCTGCCAGAGGCTCCAGCTGCGCACATGGGAGCCTCGCGCATGAGCTAACCCTGCGGGCTGGGAGGGAGGCCTGTCAAGGCCGGAGTCAAGACTACCGAGCCGTCCAAATGCGACAGCCGGCTTGGGCATTGTGCCCGGTCCTCCTGCAGCTCTCCACTGCGCAGGCTTAGCCCAAGCAGGCAGACCATGGGCCGTGAGCACCGGGCATCAAGAAGAAACGCTCCCAACACGGTGGGCGGCCCGCAGAGGCACAAAGGGCGGCCGTGTCCCATGAGCTCCCAGCACTGGATCAGTCCTTCCGAGCTATGCCGGCAGGGCTGCTGTCTCCCCAGGCGCCTCTGCCAGAAGGGCCTGCTCCTGCTGGCCAGGACGGATGGCCTGGCGCCGAGGCCCCGAGAGGGACTCTGTGCTCGGCGCACACGAGCTGTGCGTGGCCACGGCTGCCATGTACAGGAGCGGGTCAGGAGGGACCCGGGAGGCTCCGGGTCTGGCTGCCTTCAAGTCTCAGCACCAAGGATACTTGAGGACCAAGACGGGGGTTGGGGGTGCTGTCTGAAGAGCAGGTGGGGACCACAGTCACAATTTTAACTGAGTCTTGAAGGACTTCCCGAAGCAATTCAGAAATCCCCAAGCAACTAAAGGGGATTCCATACAGGACAGCTGGTTAGGCTAAGCCTCAGTGACCAGAGAGTGGACCCTTCACGTAAGCAAGCACACATTAAAGTTCGGTATGGTGGGGGCAGCACGCGGTCGGTGACTAAAGGTGGGGACACCAGCTCTGCACCGCCATCTGCTCTGCAGGCCTTGTGTCTTCTGTAGGAACAAGTCCCTCAACTCTGGATCTGCACGCCTGTCGCGCACTGACCGGCAGCAGGGACCAGTGTGCACCCTGGGATGCGCGCGCCCAGTGATGAAGGTCAGCAGGGCAGAAGGCAAGACCAGGGCACGGGGCGGGGAGGTACTGCTCCCACTCGCTCCAGTTTGTCCCTTTTGTGCAGAAAGTATCGGGGCGGGGGGGGGGGGGGGGGGCGGGATGAGAAAAAGGCCTCGCCTCCCAAGAACCGGTTTCTCTGAGCAGCTCCGCCTGGGCGCCGCCCTGTCCGTGAGAGCCGCGGTCAGCCGCCCGCTGCTTACATTTCCGTAGCAGTCTTCATCATCCTCCGACATGGCCGGCAAGTAAGCTGTGAGCTTCGGGGGCGTCTGGTGGTGCAGATTCTCCCATGTGATGGACTCAAAGAAGGGGTGCGCTTTCAGGGGGCCATACCCCTCCATCTCCTCACAGCCCAGCCGCTTTGTGGCGTCCAGGACCTGGAGTTGACAGAGCCAAAGTCCAGTTAAGTTATTCTGACCGAAGACTCTCCAGCGCTCCTCTTCCATTCGCGGCACCTCCCGCCCTGGCCCTGCAGAACCCACTCATCGGGGATGACCGAGTGGTGCTTGGGAAGGTTCTGTCACTTCTCTGCAGTCTTTGCCCTTTTCTCTCTCACAGGTGAAAACAACCTGGAAAACTAGTAAACAGCAAGCTTTCTCTTAAATGCACAATCAAAAACCCTAGAAGGGAGAAAAACGCCCTTACTGCCCTCAGCAACAAGGAGGAGGAAATGTCGCCTGTGGCACCCATCACAGAGGGGCCCATAAGCGCCCCGCAGGGAGCGAGCCCTTCCAGGGGACAGATAGGCGGAGGAGGGCGGACCGCGCACGGCCGCAGGAGGGAGGGGTCGGCACGCGGGCAGGTTCCCAGGACTAAAGCGGGTGTGCTCCCCTGAGAATCTGCTGTGGCCTTGGCTGTGTCCCTGAGGTGACTTCTGGTACCTTCCTGCAGGTGGCTCAAGCTGACATTCACCGAAGTCACTGAGCGGGAAGCCCCACTATCTGCACTGACACCCCGTGGCTCCGGCCACAGGGAACTCACACTGCTCTGAAACTGGTGAGCAAATGCGACACGGTACAGTGATTTTCATCTCCCCGCGGCCAAGAGCCAGGAACCCGGACCCAGAGAGGACTGAAGGAGACAGGTCTGACCCTGCCATCCCCTCTGGCCGACACCCTCCTGGGAGCATGGGCACTTCCGGGGTAGCAGCACTGCGGGGCAGGGGCGGGCAACCAGATTGTCTCACCGGGAGAAAAGTCGACATATTTACCAAGAGTTTCTCCACTAGGTCTCTCGCCTTTGGAAAAAATTTCTCAGGAAAGTCATATTCCAACTTAATGATCTTCTGAAATATCAGATACTCGTTCCTGTAAGGTAAGAACCACTGTCCTTCTGGGCAGGGCCACACCCCAGCACTCTCGCCTCTCCCCCCAGGAGAAAATGTGCTCCCCCCCGCCCCCCGCCCCACCCCCACCCACCTCGCCCACCCCTGCCCGCCCGGCTCTCGCCCGGCTCTCACCCGGCTCGGAAGGGCGGCAGGCCGGCCACAAGCTGGTATATTATGCACCCAAGAGCCCAAAGGTCCGAACTGAAGTGGGGAAGAAACACAACACTGAAACTTCAGGGCCAGCCCCTGCCGCGCAGTCTGTGTTCCCCCATTTCTGCCCACGAGAAAGTCTGCAGGAGGGCACGCTGTATGGCCCCCCACCCGCCCCCGGCTTTGCCACCTATGGCAGGGCCTGTCTGGTACCAAGGAGGGAGTAGGAGAGACTGACAAAAAGGCACCTCCCTCCAGGGCAGCGGGGCGAGACTGCTGTGCAGCCCAGGTCACAGCAGCGCTTTCACTGTGAATGGCCCTCCCGCCCTTAGAAAGCACCCTTCCAAACATTCCCTAAATTGCTTCCAGATCAAGCTGGAGGAGAGCCCTTGAGGGGCTGCCCTGGCCAAGGCCCCCTCCATGCTGGCTCCTGTTCTCCAGCAACACTGAGACTCTCCACAGGCCTAGCTCAGCCCTGTAAGCACCGCCACTGCTGTGTCTTCCCGAGTTCTGAGTGCATGTGGGGTGCAGCCTGTTTCTGCTGAGTCCACAGCCTGGTACACAGCGAAGCCGCAGGCAGAGCAGACGGGCATCTGGTTAAAAATGCTACAGCTTCGAAATCTGCGTCACGACAGCCAGAAGGGGGCGCAGGACTCCAGGATGCTCCGGGGCTCTCCCCACCTGCTTCTCTGCACGGAAGGCCAGGCGGAGGGCCATGAGGGCCGCGTGGGCAGGGCTGGCCGAGGGACGGGTTCTGGGTGAATGTGGAATGTTTTACCACTGGCAAGTATCCTTGGGCTTAAAATACCTCTTAATACAACAAAAATTAAAGGGGGAGTCAGTGTAACATTTCTGGAAAGCAACAAGTACCAATTCTTCTCAAATGCTTGCTGGGACCCCGTCATTCTGGTTCCTAAAATCCAAACGAAGGCCACGGGGCAGACCCCGTCCCACCGGCTGAGCGCAGGCAAGGCCTTCTCCCCAAGCACAGAAACGATGGCACACTTCCGCAGCCCAGACTGTGCCGGGAACTATGACAGTCGCCTCAGCGCCCCCATGAGAAGAGAGTTCGAGGAAACATAAATTTAGATGCGGGGATCACACTGTCAGAGACGACAAGGGACATCCACCACACACGGAAGGGCAGAACTCAGTACGGCTCAGCGCGACTCCAGTGGTGGAGACGCTGCGTCAGCACGTGAAAGAGATGATGGGAGGGACACAAGGAATCACCTCTGACTAGCATGGGCAGGAGACTTCAGACTCCATGCTCCTGAGACCCCTTAACAATGAGTAGGTGACCCTACAAGAGCCAAAAAGTCCTCACCACCACTAACAAGCGTCACACGGCTGAGGAGGAAAAAGCTCACAGGACACAAAACGGTGCCCTCACCCAGATGCACCGTCTCCGCCACACCCCGCTGAGCGCTCAGTCAAGGCAGCCGGCGCTCTGGCCAGCGCTCTCACGGGAGTGGGCACGGTGCCTCCTGCCCTCACTCCACAGGAAACCCCCCCAGCCTCACCCTCAGCAGAAGCCAAGGAGATGCGCAGGTTGCAGGCTCACCCGGAGTATCTGGCAGATGCCCTCTCACTGGGCGCTGCCAGTCCTCAGACCCACTGAACCGTGGCACAGAAGTGGTGCCAGACTCAGCCAAGTGTCTCCTAGGGGCAGATCTGGCCCAGTGGGAAGCCCCGACTGACCCTTGCGTCTGGTGCGTGGTGAGAGCTCAAACTGTCCATGGAGGCTAACCCCCAGAATCCAAAAGCCCAAGATGCTAACCTGACTGGGCACAGCCGTGCCCAGACCCATTCGCTCCTCTGCTGTGCCCTCGGGCCACCTGACTCCGGCAAGGGCAGGGCCGGGCCTGTCACCTTGAGGTCGGAGTAGCCCAGGAGAAGCTTCAATCACAGAACTGTTCCCGAAGTCCTGAAACCTCAGCCTCTATGGGCCCCTAACCCCCAAGACAGTGTCCTGCTTTCCTCCGCCCCCATTACTGTCCTGCTGCCCTGTTGATGACCCTTCCCCGTCTCACGAGAGGCACCAGCCTGTGTCCCCTGCACCAGTCCTGCACTGCTCACTCCCGCTCCCTTGCGGCCCGTCTCACCCGGTCTCTGCAGAGCCAGGCCCCCAGCCGCAGACAGCCCCAGCCTCGGTCACTCCTCCACGAGAAGGGTGAGGTCTGAGCGCCAGCAGGCAGGGTGGAGGGTGCAGGGAGTGCGCTCCCCAGAGTCGCTGAGCCATGGGTGGAGGGCACCCGCCAGGGCAGCAGGAGCCAGGCAGACGGAAGCAAGTTACCTTTTACAGGCCGACTTCTCTGTGAGCAGCTCTGGAGACACATACTGGGCTGTTCCCACAAACGAGTTGGCCCTGGCTGATGAGAAGAGGGAGAAGGAAGGTCACGCAGAGCCTGTGTCCATCATGGCCGCTGCAGTTTGCACTCACCTGCCACCACTGCCAGGGGCGGGCATGGAGGGACAGGGCCCTGGGGTCAGAGCTGACCTGACACCCTCCCTCCTGCCTCTGCCTGCTCCAGCCCCCAGGATGGCTCCAGGGTCCCACGGGGACGGCCCTCCCTCCCGCGCCTGACCCAGTCCACCTGGCAGCACCAGCTGGCCGGAAGCACTTCGAGGCCTGTCCTGGGCCGCTTCGCGCTGGGCCTGTGCCACCGAGGAGGCCCAGACGGGCGACAGGCACGCAACTGAGCAGAACCGGGAGGCCGTTCCCCATGGGGAACAGGACCTCCCCGTGACACCTCAGGATGCTGAGGGGCTATCAGGGAACTGAGACGTGGCGTCCCAGCCAGGGCTGCCGCACGTCCTGCCCGCCTCGTCCTGGACCCACTGTGCAAGCTGACTGAGCTCACGTGCTGCTCCGGGGCCAGGCAGCAGGGGACACTACGCACCCAGCACCGAGGGGCATGAGGAATGAGCCCCACAGACCCCGCTCCTGAGTTGAGCCCGGGGCACAGGGAAGGGCCTCAGGAAGCAATCAGCCCTCCGAGGAGCTGTGAAGTGTGTTCCTCCTATGTCCCTAAGGAAGTCTCATGAGCAACCGCACCCCGCCTTTGCTGGGTGACCCGAGCATCCGTGGCAAGGTCCGTGCGGAATGGGCCACCTCACCCTGCCGCAGACAGGACACGGACCCCGCTTAAGCCATCAGCTCCGGGCCCACAACCCCGGGGCCCAGCCTGGCTTCTCGACCTGGGCTCCAGGGACGAATCGCCCTGAACCCCAGAGGGCCGGCAGCACATGCCCAGCACAACACACTGTGATCCAGACCGGGCAATGCGGAAGAAAGTGACAGGCCAGGAAGGCTCCTGCAGGCGCCCCCAGCCTCAGCCAGAGCTCTTCAGGCCCAAATGCCGCAGGCGCTTGGCAGAGACCCCGTGGGCTCTGTGCAGCCTCAGCCCAAACCAGGGGCAGCTGCTCCCACTGGCTCCTGGACATTCTGGGGAGGGGAGCTGGGACAGAGGGTGGCTGAAAGCTCCTGCTCATCCTTTTTCAAAACTGGCCACTCTGCTGCCACTCGGCTCCGCCTGGAAAGCACAGCCCTCTCCCCCACTCTGGTGAGGGCGTGGACCTGAGTGCTGACAGGTGACAGCTACCTGTGGGAAACACGGAGACCCTCTAAGCACACAGCTCTAACAGGACACACTTGCACTCAACTGCAACAGGAGCCCAGGAACCACAGCGGAGAGGCCGAGGGAGGTCACCACACCTATGACAGCCCCGGGCTGTACAGGCTCCCAGAGGGACTTCCTGACCTCTGGTGCCAACACCTCCAAAGACAGATGCCCAGGAAGGAAGCCTGAGTGTAACTGCCTCTCCCACTGGGTTCCCAGTGGGGAGATATGCAGCTTGCAGTCCTGGAGCCCAGGGGAGGCTGGGAGGGGAGAGCAGGGTGCTCTGTCCTGTGCGGGTCCCCATCCTGTGCGGGTCCCCACCCTGTGGCTTCATCAGCCCTGCTCTTCCTGCGGGTCCCAGTTAAAGTCCTGCCATAAGGACATCCTGCCAGGACCCTGGCTGATGCCGCCAAATGCAGAGATGACTCAGGAGAGGAGAAGCCAATCAAGAGCCAAAGGGAATAGAGCCATTCAACCGGACGTCAACACCTATCAAGTCAGCAAAGGGGAAAAGGGACATACAGGTGAGGCGCAGTGTCGGGGAAGGCCACCGGACAGAGTGTGCGCATACCGCAGGGTCTCTGGTTCAACACCCAGGGCCCGGGAACAGCCAAGCTGAACAAGTAAATGAGTAACTGCTTCTCCCTCCTCTCTTCCTGCCTGCCTGCTTGTCTTCATTCACGGCACCTGTCCTTTAGCAGACAAATAAGGGATAGACAGCGTGCTGGCCAGGCTCTGTGATGTTAGATGGGGAGCTGCTGGTGGGGACACTCAGAAGTGGTGCTCCAGTGTGTCAACGCCACAGGGAAGGGTGTGCCCGTGGCACAGCAATGCCACCCAGCTCCTCCTCACAGAGCCCGCATGGCAGCCAGGTGGCCAGGGCGGCTAGAGACTTCACTACGGGGCGGGGCTTCTACTCGTCACTGGACCCGCGTGCTGCTGACTTCTAATTGCCTTATGTTGTTCAACAGTCCCAGAAACAGAGGAGGAGACACACAGTATGCATAACTATATAACCTGATGTCAAACAGCGCTAGAGGAGTTTGCCAGCTGCACAGAGGAAATCTAAGACCCCCGCCACCCTGGGGCCGGGTGTGAGCAGCAGACTGGAGGCAGCCGGACTGTGTCGAGAACCAAGCTCTCCGGGGTCACTTGTCTCTATCTAGCTCCTTAAAAGCAGGACTCCACGTCCCAGGGTCCCGGCAGGATATCCTTATGGTGTGGTCTACAGACGAATGACTTCTCTGGAGCAGCCCCTCCACCTCTGGCAATCTCAGCCTTGCTGTCCTAGTCCAAAAGCTGGCTTTGTCACGTTATTTGCATTCTCTCTCCATGTTCCAAATACCATGAGAGGATCCAAATGTGTCCTTCTCTTTTGACCCACCTCACTCGGCAATACGCCCTTCAGTTTTCTCCATATCGTCACAAATGGCAAATGTCTCTCCTTTCTTAGAGCTAAGAGCTATCCCACTGAGCAGAAATGCCACTCAGCCACAGATGGGCATTTAGGTTACCCCAGAATCTTTGCTATCACGAATGATGCGTGGTAAGTACAGGGTTCACACATCTCTCACACTCTTCAGGCACCTAGATGTGAGAACTGGGCTGTCCAGTAATTCTACTTGCAATTTTTTGAGAGCTCACCGTACTGTATGTGAGAGGGTTCCTTTCTTGCCGCACCCTTGCCAGCACTCACTGCTTCTTGACATTTTAGGACAGGCCATTCCGATCGGTGTAGGGCGACACAGGGTTAAAGGCAAGGCTATGACTGCTTTCTTCTGTATACCGCGCGGTTCTGGTCTCCGTCGAGTGTCGACCACCGAGCGGCTGCGTGGGGCGCGTGCAGCGCCCCTGCACGCGTGCTGCCCAGTCCCCAGCGCCGTTGGTGAAGACTTTCCTTTCTGCGTAGCCTGCTCACACGCCTTTGTCCTAAATCAACTGTGTGCGGGTTTATTTCAGGGCGCTGTTCCACTGACCCAGGTGTTTTTATTCCACTAGCATACAGTTCTGAAGTATATTGTGAAATCAGGGAGCTTAATAACTCCATTTCTTTGCTTATTTCTTAGAACTGCTTTAGCTGTTGGGGGCCGTTAGTAGTTCCACACAAATTTTACTGCTATTTGCTCCAGTACTGTAAACAATGTCATTGGACTTTTCATTGGGATTATACTAAACCTCTACGTTGCTTTAGGCGAGATGATCGTTTGACAATGCTAACTCCATGAGCTTCCCATCCGTAAGTGTGGACTCTTTTCATCGTATCATGTCGTCTTCTAGCTCTTTTAACAATTTTTTTTAAAGGAAAGGCAGAGGCTGAAATGAAGGTGCACAGGCAGGCAGACAGGTGGGCAGGTGGGCAAGCGGGCCCAGAGGAGGAAGCACATTATTTAATTTAGTTGTTCATCTTGATCATGCCTCCAGCCCCAGCACGCGAACCCAGGTCCTCAGGATGCAGGTGGACTGTGCCGCGGGAGACTGGCCCACTTAGCCTTCCAGTGAAGTAGACACTTCCTCCTATCACGCAGGCAGGCAGGGTCTGTCACCAAGAAAGTCATAGAGCTCTTGTGTCTTGTTCACAGTTGCCGCAGCTGATTGATCCTGTTTACGTTGATCTCTGAAGAATTACTGCTTCGTGAGAACTAAGTTTCCAAGCTCGATGTTTTTTTACCTGAAGAACGCATAGCGGTCCTGAGACGCACTCTCGTGGATTCTTCTAAGCGTATTCTTCTAAGCGTATTCCCGCTCCGCGCTGTCACAGCTGACCTGCACGCTAGCCTTTGTGTGTGGTGTGTGTGTGTGTGCGTGTGGTGTGGATGTGGATGTGGTGTATGTGTGGGTGTGGTGTGGGGTCGGGGGGAGGCGGGGGAGATTTGATGAGCTGGTCATCACCTTAGGAGGACAGTGAACTAACTCAAGGTTTCCAAAGAGCTATGAGGGGAAGAGCTGTCCGCCCGGTTCGGGAGAGAGAAGGGGCGATGCTGTCCTGAGTTCTCAAATGCACTCATGGATCACAGACCAAGAACTGAGTGCTCGGAAGGACTGAACCGGAATGTCATCAGGCAGCAGCTCCAACTCCAACTCCCAATATGCGCCGTAGGGAGAAGAACCAATGACACGACTTGCAGAGGCAAAAAGTTCGTAGACAGTCAACGTGGTTTCCTCAACAAGGACAGTACAGACGAGAAGAAATGTAAATGGCGGCATGCTCTGGTGACCTATGGATAAGGCCACTGGACGCAGTCCACACCCAGCCCAGGAACCCGGGTTCAAGATCCAGGGGGCTGGGGGGACAACGAAGATGAACAGCCACGTGAAAAATAAACGTTCCTCCTCTCTTGTCCTGCCTGCCTGCCTGCCTGCTCGCCTTCATTCCTGCCTGTGCCTGCCCTTTGAAAAAAGAAACAAAACTAACAAGGAAGGTGGCTAAGCAGCTCAGTGCGGGAACTTTACTCGAATCCCAATTCAAGAAGCAACCACTGGCAACACGTGAATGGCGTCACGGTCAGAAAGCCAAGCCTGACCGAGCGCTGATGCGATAATCACTATCACGTCTTTGTGTTGAAGAACAGCGTGGTCACACACTTTGAAGGAAGAGGCACGTTCTGGCGGAGCAGGAAAGCGAATCCGTGGCGGGGGTCACGGTGCAGCGCTCTGCGTGGCGCCCGGCTGACCAGCACGTGCCCGCACGGAGAGCCCGAGAGGATGTCTCCGGGCAGCTGAGCCTGGTCAGCGGTGGTGCCGCCACCGTGCAAGCTCTGCTCTGGGGTGGAGGGAAACCTCACAGGCTGGACTATGCCAGGAGGGCAGGGGCCAGGGAGGGGGCACTGAACACTGGAGGGTGGAACTGGCCACAGAGGGGCCGTGGAGGACAGAAGTGGCTGGGGACAGGCCTCCGGCACCCGGCGCCTGCACCACCCCCGTGTGGAGCACGGAGCCCTTGCCAGGCCGCATGCAGAAGAGCCGTGCGGCTCGGGCATGAGTTTCTTGCCACAAACCTGAGCCTGAACTTTGGGGCACCCTGAGCCCCCCCGGTCCGTGCAAAGGCAGATGCCGAGGCACAGCTGTAGGTGAGGTTACACAAGGGACAGAGCAGTCCCACCGAGAACACCTGTGGTCCCTCGTGCTGTCAGCTTGCACGTCCTTGCCACCACGAAAGCCTCAATCCCGCTGGAGCCGACAGCTGCCCCGTCTCAGACACAGGGCCACCGCCCAGCGGGCAGGGCGCTCCCTTCGAGCGCGGCTGCTGGGTGGAAGCCCGTGAGGGGCCCTGCCTCCTGCCGCTCTCCACCCGGGAGCCAGGGCCCTGCGCGGAAGCCAGCTCCGCGCAGTGGAAAAGGCTAACGTGGGAATAAATGCTCAGGTTCTGAGCTGCTGCAAACAGACGAGACTAGTGACGGGAATGAATGACTCGGAGCCCCACAGCTGCTCCCTTTTCCTCTAAGGGAAAAAAACCATCTTGTCCATGTGTACAAGTGATTCTCCCTGGCCCAGCAGGACTGCTCGCCCCTGCTTCTAGAAAGGAACACCAGTGCACTTCGCTCTGTCTCCAAGACTTAAATGCTTCTGTTTCTCAGGGGCCCCAGGCACCACGCCCAGCCGGGCCAAGACCGGCTCTGCAGAACCACGAGAAGAAGGACGGTGCAGACCCCGAGGTGGCAGCACCAGACAGAACACGTGGGACACGGCTGTTCCACTCCAGTCACCTGTCAGGGGCACGGCTTCCAGCCGTGGGTCATACCCATGCAGACGTCGTGTAGCCAGTCAGACAACACCACCACCGGGAAGGTGGCCATCAGAGATACAGGGCTGCTCGCAAGCTCCAGGCGGACTCCCAGGCCTCGTGCACTTTCAGGCTCCCCTGTCCTGCCCCTTTGGAAGTCCTGGGGGCCATGGGGGTCAGAGGGAGAGGCCTGGACATAAGGTGGGTGACTGGCACCAGGACTAAGTTGGGTGCCAGGTGAGAGCCTCTCCCTCAATTGCAAGTTCAGTTTCAACGCTGAAAGGACGCTGCCTGAGGTTCCTCAGAGGCACGCCAACCCTGACGACGTCCTGGGGACCAGTGTGCGTCCTCGCAGGGACGACACACTGACCAAGTCTTCACAGGCGGCCAGGCTGAAAACTCAGTGCTGGAACACAGCGGAAAGGGAAGAGAGGGCAGTGCGCAGCCGGCCAGCACCTGGTCCCGAGCCCCAGAGGAGCGGCCACAGGAGCAGGACAGCCGCACGAGGGCAGCTGCGGCAAAGTGGACGTGTCTGCTGGAGTCTCTCGAGCAACCGCCACACACGCGTCCTCTCTGCTCCCGGCCTCTCAGGGCCGCTTCATGAGGCATGATTTCCGGGCCCACAGACTCGAGGTGCATCTCAAGGTCACTTTGGAACTCACAGCAGACTGCTGCTCCCCCAGCCTTACCATAAAGGCTGTCTTCTCTCTACTCAGGTTTCCAGACGTGAGACAGCCACTCCCCATACCCCCGAGACTGTTCCCCAGGGAACACTGAAGGGGAGTAGCTGAGACACCCCAGGGTGCTTCGGTCCCCAGGGAACTGTTCATACACCTTTGAGGGTGAGGGAGTCCCCACTACCCAATCAGAACCTGTCCTGGGCCCCGAGGGCTTGCAGTCAGAGCTGGGTGTTGGGCCACGGGCCTCACTGCAGAGCCTCACTCAAGTTGGCTGCCTGGGCCACCCCTGATGGCAGAGCGCATGGGACAGGGACACCGACATTATGGGTAGGAGCACAGGGATGGCCCGCTTACAGCCACAGAGCCAAGAAGGGCTGGAAGCACAGCTCCTGGACCACAAGCCCTGCACAGAAGCCTGTGAGCAAATGTGGTGTCCCTGCCCCTCCAGGAGCAGGACAAGGCCCCTGACGCCATGACAGCAGTGTGCAGAGCACACCCCACCCAATACCAGCGGACCGGCCTCAGGGTCACAGGAAGGGCCTCCCTCCAACTGCTGCACCAGGCACAGTGCTCTGCCCGCCTGGACCCACTGCACCCGAGCCAGGGTGTCCCAGTCACCAACCACGAGCGAACGACAGTGCAGCTGGCTGTCTTCTCAAGAGCTACTTCTGAGGGTGCACGCCAGCAGCTCTCACCTTGCTTGCTCTCTGGGGATAATACTTTTGCTGTTCCAAAATCTGTGATCTGGATGTGCATATCTTCATTTAACAAGATGTTCTCTGGCTTCAGGTCCCTGTAAACACAGAAATTTTACATTTGTGATAAAACAGTTAAAGCAGTGCCCCCATTGCACTCTGTCCTGCTGCAAACAAATCAGATGACTCATACTTCACATGGTCACAGCCCACCGGCCCGGACCGCGGCAGAGCTCGCGCCCAGCGGCGGCGGCACCATGCCCGAGCTCGACTGCTGTGCCGCGGAGCCCGGAGCCCGGAGCCCAGAGCCCAGCTGCCGGCCGGTCGAGTGTGCGCTCACTCCCCACTGACCTGTCGGAAAGCCACGGAAACTGAGAAGTCAACGCACACACAACCTAAATTGACAGGGTGACCCGCGGGTCCCGACAGGACAGAACTGAGCTCGGCAGAGGCGTCGCGCCACTCCCACACGAGGCCTGTGGTGGCGTCCCCGCCACGGCGTGCCCGCCGGGTACCTGTGGACGACGCCCCTGCCGTGCAAGTACTCCAGGGCGGACACCAGCTCGGCCGCGTAAAACCGGGTGCATGTCTCATCGAACGAGCCGATTTTGCGGATGTATTTAAGGAGCTCTCCGTTCTTGGCGTAACTAAGGCCAAAGTCTGGACGCCGCGTCGTTAAGGAAGAGTGCAAGTCGTGTTTTACATTAACCTCGTCAGCCCAGAGACTGCTCTGGTCACGGGAACTGAAGGCACCTATGGGAAGCCTGCTGCAGCCCCCTTGCCTCCCTGTCCCCAAGACCCCACAAGGCCGCAACAGTACAAGGTCCCCTGCGATGGCTTCCTGGGAGCAGCCACCTGCGCCTCTTAATGGGGATCTGCACACTCCACGGTGCCCAGGCAGCCAGGGGCAGGGACACGATCCTCTCCCACCCTGAGCGGTCTCTGAAGGGCCTAAAGGGGGCCCATGCTCCGGGTGCTGGGCTGGTCTGTCTGTTCTGCAGGTGTCTGGTCACAAGTCACTGCCGTCGCTGCTGAGGAAAGGGCAGCTGCTGCGGGGTAAGCCTGGGAATGGGGGGGAGCAGCTGGCGCTGCCCGGCCCCACCCTAGTCAAGCCACCTCTGCCGTCAGGGCCTGTGGCAAAACCAAGCCTCAGGGCTGGGGATGCCGAGGGTGTAGGCAGTCTCTGCCCTACTCACCCCCCTGCTCCACTTCCCTCTCCAGCCTGCAGCTGGCCTGCCTGGCATGCGGGCAGGACACAGTCCCGAGGCCAGCAGCCCCTCTAAGACGTGCCCTCGGTCAGAGGCCTCTTCCGGCTTGGCGGGTTTTGCTCCTTATCTGGCTGCTCCCTGAGTTCCTGTTTCCTGTGGAGGGACACTTCTAGTCCTCTGCTGAGCTGTGGCGTAAACGTGACAGACAGGCTGTGGACACGACCGATGTGGAGGGACACGGACGACCACAGCTCCAGACCAGCACGTGTTCAGTCCAGAGCCCGGCTCTGCCTGGAGTGGCTCTGTCCTCCGAGTCCTGCCACGGGGCCAGGGAGGCTGGTCGTGAACTCAGCAGGTAAGCTCCCTGAGGACAAGCACAGACAGGCCTGTGGCCCGGAGCCCAGCGCCCAGTGAGCCTGATGCCAGTACTGTGCAAAGAACAGTCTTGGAGAGGCTAGCAAATCACTCTAGGTCACAAAGCCAAGGCCAGGGCAGGGCAGAAACCTGGCCCCTAAGGTCAAGTGTGCTGCCCCTATCCATGACCTGCAGAAGGGACACAGAACTCTCAGGTGAAGGTGGAAGAAGAACTCAGGCTAGCAGCTCAAAGCCCTGCAGCCCCTGTACTTCATGCCTGCTGGGGGGATGGCTGCCAGGCTAGCACCTGCAGTGCCCCAAGAAAGAGGGTGGGCTTGTGTTCAGCCACTGTTCTGGACCCAATCCCCTTTCTAGAACCAGGACTGAGTGGGGTCCAGCTGAGCCTCCAGAGGGCAGAGGCTGTCAGAGCTCAGAGGGCCGGGTGGGCATAACATGTGGGCACGTGGCAGCCCGCCTGTTTCCAAGCCACCACAGGGGTGTCCCAGGCTCCGCACCCCCCAAGCTGTGCACGGGTTTGCGCCTGAAGGTGCTCAAGGAGTCACTCCCCTCCCACACGGGAATATGCTGTCCAGAGAGGGTCCGCAGAGTCGGGCAGCGGTCCCGTCTCAGCACGATGAGGCAGGCCATCAGGGTTCTTCTGTTGGAGGTGACTGGGCCCTTGCACCCTTCAACAGTTTTCTCTCTAAGGACTCTCTAAGGTCAACAGCAATAGGTATCGCTGGACGAAGACCTCGCATTCCCTCCACCGGTGCTTCTCTGGCATCATGTCTGCTCTAGACATGCAGCAAGCTCACGGGCCCAGACGCTGAGCCACCTGACCCCAGCCAGTGTGACCTAGCAGAGGGTGAGGTGCGCGTGTGTGGCTGTGTTGGGGCCTCTCAACAAGGCCGCCCGGCCTGCAGGAAGACTTGCCTCCAGACACCTGGCAGCCAGAGACCCAGGGGCTCGAGGAGGGGTCAGAGGAGACAGAACAGGGGTGAAGAAGTCCCTTCAACGTTGTCACGGGGCCACTGATGGTGCAGACGAGCAGGGACAGCAGGGACCAATGGAGAGGAGAGGTCAGCGTTCTAACAATGAGTGACAGGGCTGCTCCACTCCGGGCTGGGCGTCCAGGCTGCTGTTCGGCTTTCTCACTGCAAACCTCTCTGCTCCTGACCCCCTCAGCTATCCTGAGCCCCTTCCTCAGCAGACTGCGCCATCAACAGTGTGCACGCGGCCCGCGCATGAGCTCCGTCCACAGGCCAGTCCACAGGCTCTCCTGCCCGGCGGATGGTACGGGCTGCCGGGCCCTCCACTGGGAACCGTCAGGTCTCTGTTCTCTCCTCTCACTGGCAACACCCCCCGAGGGCCTTCCATGTGCCAACCTCTGCATGTGGGGAGACCCGGGCTCAAGCCAGAGCACCCTCCCTGTCTAGCACCGTCCAGCAGCCCACAACACCCACTGTGCAGGCCACAGAGCAGTGCACGTGGCCCTCCAGCAGTGAGCATCCGGCACCCGCCAGGTCGGGGCCACACCCATGCCGCCAAGCCCCTCCTGTCTTCCACATCAACTGCAACACCACCGGGCTCCGCTCCCCCGACACTGAAAGAGCCTTCAGGGAACTCTCCGCACACCTGCTGCAGGTGCCCGCCACGCAGAGGAAATCCGAAATTCTTGCCAGGCCTCCGAGGCTCAAGGAGCCAGTCCCTCCGGCTGAGTTAACACAGCAGCAGGTGTCCCCACGCCCCATCGGGGCTTGCAACCTCGCCATCTACTCAAAGTCTAGCACGTAATGCCCACGGGCTGGGCGCCTACACACACGTCTCCTCCGGAACAGAAGCTCCTGGCACCAGCCCACCAACCAGCACAAAACAGGACACTCAGCAAGCCGCGGACACACCGGGTGGACGGACAAAGGAACCAAGGTGGTTCTAGAGGGGGACAGGCCCCAGCAAAGCTCGACCCGAATGGAGCTGTGTACAGAATGAGGGGATACTTGGAAGGGCTAAAGGGATCTGACCCCACCTCAGCAGGATGGGGGTCCAGCCCAGACTGCTGGACCAGGGTGGGAGGCGGGGGCCTGGAGGTCCGCGGCCCTGGGGGATCCCGAAGCAAAGGCTGTGGATGCGTCCGTATTCAGACTGTCACCCCTCCTTTCGGGGAAGAAGGACAAGAGGTGCGAACAGACAGCGGGTTGAGATGCCACAGTAAGGCGTCCGTGGCGCGATTTCCGGCCGTCAAAGGATACACAGCTTTTCGTCGTCCTGAAACGTGAAGTAAAGTCTAACAAAGAAGGGGTGATCCAGGCGTGACATCACGTCTCTCTCTCTGGTCACATATGGAACCTTGTTCTCTTTGATAATGTGACGTTTCTCTAGAATTTTAACTTAAGGTGAAAGAGAAGTGAGTTACTACGGTCGCCAAGGTGACGGTACACGCGCGTCTCACCCAGCAAACCGCTGGCCCCGTGGTCTTGGGCGCCACGTGCCTGCCGCCAGCCCGGGACCCCACGGCCGCGCCCTCGGGAGGAGCACTTACTGGCGTATTCTCTTGAGGTCGCCAGCTCTCGGGCCAGGACAACCTGGTTGGGGAAGAAAAGAGGAAAGAAAACACCACGTAGTAAGCAGGGCAGGGTCCGGCCAGCCACCGCAGCCGCGCAGGGCGCCACCGCAGCCACGGGCCTCCCACCCCGTCATGGGTGCCCCAGCGTGCAGGCCGCACCGAGGTTCCTGGCCCTGGGCTAGCAGAGGTGGCGCACTGTCAACGGCCCGGTGAACGCGCCCCGACAAGCGACAGCGAGCACCCCTCCTGCGCTGTCAGAGGAGCCCGCGGCCCAACGCCAGCCGGCAGCTCCGGGCACCGCACTCCAGCGCGACCCTGGCACCAACAGCAGCTGCAGCAGCAAACACTGCCTCGAAGACAACGGGGGTCTTCAAAGACAGCCACTAGTAAGCCTTCTCCATTGAAACCAAAATCCCAAAGGACCCCACTGCCCCACTTCCATTTATCCCAAAACCACAAACAGTAGTTTGCGGACCTAGTCACCCCCATGTTTACTGCGGCCCTATTCACAACAGCTAAGAACAGAAAGGACCTGAGTGTCGTCGTCTGATGAACGGAGAGAGAAATGTGAGAGGCTCACCCTGGTGGCTTAGCAGAGGGTTAAGTCTGGTCGGTGCAGGCCACACCCCACCAAGAACCCAGGTTCCCGTCCTGGGACCAGCGGGGAATAACCAAGATGTACAACTAAATAAAATAAAAGCTTCTTCCTCCTCTTTGCCTGCCTGCATGTTTTTCCCTTTTTTTTTTTTTTCTTCCTTTTTTTAAGTTGCACCTTAGTGGAATAGTAGTTTGGTCAGGTGCCTCCAGCCTAAGCCCCAAGGACCCAGGTTTGCATCCCAGGCTGGGGAGAACAATCAGGATATACAACTAAGCAAAAATAATAAAATACTTCTTCCTCCTCTCTCCTCCTGCTTATGTTGCCTGCTCTCCTTCATTCCTGCCTGCACCTTTCTTTCCTTTGAAAAAAAAAAAAAGTAATAGATACAGACAGAGACAGACAGACAAACACACACAGTGCAGTACTACACAGCCCTTAAAAAAAGATGACATCCCCTCTCCGGGCTCCGGAGTGAGCGGAAGGGCACGTGAATGCTGCACCATCAAGAACCAGGTGGGCCTCTATGCTCAAGAGGAAAGACCTCAAAGGTCCTCCCAAGAGACTGGTCCTGTGGGCCGCTCCCAGGGGCGAGGGAGGGGCCAGAGAAGGATCCCCTTCTCCAAGGCACGGACATGCGCACCAGAGTGCTAGTGTGCGTGAGGCAGGGGGACAACTGGTCCTGAGGGAGACATTCGCGGAGCCTTTCTGCCATGTACTGAAGCTTCCCCCATGTCCCTTTTCCAGGGAACAGGACATGACACACCCTCTTCGTTGCCCGGCTGATAGCAGGGCTCATGCGGACGTCAGAGTTGTTCCTAGGGAGTCGCGCTCAATGACAGCCCAGGCTGGGAATGCCACTTGTCCTCCACCTCGATTTTCAGTGATCTCAATCTCAGGCGAGAGGCCTAACGGCAGCAGGTCTAAACAGACTGGGAAGGGGTCTCCCACAGCCTGGTTCAAAACAGTGACAGGTGATAGTGGCTTCTCTGCCTGGAAGCACCCCACTCACTTCACTCTCTGTGAAGACACAGAGACGCGGGGCCCTTTACAAATCAGGCCTTAACTTCTAGGATCCACAGGGTCCAGGAAGAGACACTGCAGCGAGGCTCAGGGGGCTGCTGCAGTACAGGACACCAAGGGTCCCCGCTGAAAGTAAAGTTTTCTGCTTGGACCTGTGCCCCAAGACTTGGGGCACGGCAATCAGAGGCACATTCTTTCATCACCTAAACAAAAACGGCCAAAAAGCAATCTAAGTTCAACGCAGAAGGAGCAGAAGCTAACATCAATTTCCACACTGCTGTGAGCACTGGTGAGCTAGACTATTACCTCATCTCAGGCCTTGAGATAAACATAAAAGAGAAAAGGAATGAGATTTCACAGGTTTCTTCACAAAGAGAAGGCAAGAACTACTGGACATCAGGTGCCTAGAGCAAGGCCCCACCCAGGTGATCAATCTTTTCAGAAAGACGCAGGGTTAGATGGGCAGGGTGCAGGGGCCTCCACCTACCCGAGGGGCTGCTCTGATCTTTACTCCTGTACTTGAAGAGGACAGGAAACAGAAGAAAGGGAAAGTTCACCCTGGGTCCAAGGGGGTTACCCTGAGAGTGACGACAGGCTGGGACGGCACCTCTGCTTATGAGACTGGAACAAGAGAGCGGGCCACGTCTGGGGCGCATACGACACACGCCAGGGTGCGGTGCTTTATACACATTTTCAACCAACAGAGAACAGCAGACGTCCTTTACTGCTTCCAAGAACTCCGAGGACAGGCTACTGCTGATACTAGCATTCAATCCAGGGGACAGAAAAGCCTCCCAGGGCTTTGCCAATGGGACACAAGGACACAGAATGTAACTTGGTGGTTAGAGTACAAGCGAACTGCATTTATAAAAATTGAAAATAAGATCAAGAGATGCCTTCTAAAGCTTTCCCCTGTGACAGCACAGCTCCGATTTTCAGCTGCTCCTCGGTGACCTGCTGGTTGGTACAGTCCCAGCGAGAGGATCCCCGACACAGGGAGGCATCCAACAAATGGGCAGCAGATACTCACTGTGGAGAAAGAGCCTTCGCCAAGAATCTTCCCGAACCTGAAGTCTTCAGGCCTTTTCTTCCGAGGCTGTGGCGGAGGCTGCGTGGGTGTGTGCTGCAGAGAGGTGGGGCCCGGCCGGGACTCGGCCGTGGCACCCTCCATGGTGGCGCCCTGCCTGCCGCCGCCGGGGATGCCAGGGGCCGCAGCAGACTCAGTCTGGGTCCTCACCATTGATGGGGAGGGGCAGGAACATAACACCACGCTGGACTGAATAGGAACGGCGTCATACTGGGAACACAAAGGAAAAGGACGTGAGACCCGGGGCGGCGCACTTCTCTCAAAGGTGTGCCCTGGTGCCACCTGACAGTCCTCACGGTTCAGGCTGGGTCCTCTTCTCAGGCTCCTCCCGGCATGCCCTGCCCACCCTGACTTGCATGCCCACCAATTCACCACCCAGGGGGCACCTCCCTGCCCTCGGCCCTCCCTCAGCAAAGTGTGCATGTCCAAAGCCACCTGACCTCCCATTGCTGTGTGAAGGAAGCACCACCTGTGGCTGGCCTGTCCACATCTGCCATGCAGCGTCTCCATCCCAGAGCCTCGCTGTGTCACCCACCATGCCTGGAGCAGACTGCCCTCGCAGTTGCGAGAATGTTGACAGAAACCCACATAAGCAGGCAGGAGAGCCCAAGGACTGCTGACGGCACAGGCACGGTTACCGGCACAGAAGGAGGTTCTCAGAGAGACTGCAGGGCTGGAGCTGGCTGACGGCTTGGAAAGGTAACTCATCTAGAGCCCAACCACTTACCACACACCCGTTACCTCCAAACCAACTGAACTTATATACTTTCAATTAACCTAACAAATTAAAAAACAAAATTTTCAATGTTTCAACATAATTCCCAGCTGGCTTCTTTGAAGAAACTGACAAGCTGATCCTAAAACTCCTATGGAAATTCAAGGGGACTTAGAACAGTAAAATAATCTGAGTCACACTCAAGATTTCAAGTCTCCGACAAGCTACAGGAGCCAAGACAATGTGGCACAGGGCAGAGGCTCGTGAAGCAGAGTCCAGAAATAAACCCACACGTCTGCTGCCCGCTGATGTCTGACAAGGCTCCCAAGACCCTTCGATGGAAAAGTGGCCCGTCCACGGATGGTGCCGAATATTCGGCTCTCCAGAGCCGCAGGACGAAGCTGGTGGCTGCCTGCCCCACCCACGAACTCAGCTCCAGGGGGCCAGAGCGCTACACGCGAGAGCTGAACTATACAACTGAGTTTTTAGAGGAAAGGGCAGGAGGCGGAGAGAGGAGGAGGAAGCAGTACTCCCAGCCCTGCCTGGCCCCGGGTCCTTGGGATGGATGTGGACTGCGCTCTGTCGGAAGCAGTGGACCAAACTGCTGTTCCACCAGGGCGTGTCAAAGCTGTTAAACTCTTAGAGAAAAAATGGAGTAAATCTTCATGACTTTGGCAATGGTTTTTCTTTTTTTTCAATAAGGAAATAAATGTGCAGGCAGGAATGAAGTGAGCAGAGACAAATAAGAAGAGGAGGAAGAAGCCTTTTATTTTATTTAGTTGTTCATCTTGGTTGTTCTCGACGGTCCCAGGGCATGAACCTGGGTCCTTGGACCCAAGCCCTACTCCACCAGGGCGAACTGGCAATTTTTTTAAATGTGGAACCAAAAGAAAGCAACCAGGACAAAAAACAGGCCACCAAAACGTAAAACTTTTGTGCTTCAAAGGCACGATCAGAAACTGGGGGCGCACCTGGTGGAGTAAGGTGTGGGTGCGCTCCACACACACCCCAAGGCCCTGGGCTCGCATCCCAGGGTCGGCGGGAACCCCCAGGATGAGCAATTGAATACAGTAAATGAATGCTTCTTACCTACCCACGCCTTTCCTTGAAAAACAGAAACAGAAACAAAAGAAACAAAGCAACACAGAATGAAAAAATATTTGTAAGTCACGTCCAGTAAGGAACTTGTGCCCAGACCACGTAACGCATTCTGACGGGTCACTTTTTAAACAAAAATTCAAATACAGGCAGTGGAACTGAATAGAAACTTCTCCAAATAGACACAAAGCGCCAGTGAGCACATGACAAGATGCCCAATGTCGCTGGAGAAATGCAAATCGGAACGGCAGGGAGATGCCACTTCACACCCAGTCAGATGACAGAATCCAGACAGACAGTAACAAGCGAGGACGCAGGGACAGGGAGCTGAAAGCCTCCCCTTCTGCTGTGGAAGGGACAGGGGTGCAGCCACTCGGCAAAGAGCCTGAGATGCCGCAAAAGGAGAGCAGGCTCCAGACAACCCAGGAAGCCAGCGCCCAAGGAGGCCGGGCCGGAGACCGGGACAGACGCGCCACGCACGCTCCACAGCAGCGCTGCGGCGCCATGACGGCCAGTCCCAGTGGCCCTGTGGCTCGGCAGCTGCAGCGCAAGCAGGCAAGGTTCAGGGAAGAAGAAAAGGTCACACACACAAACAGCACAGCCCGGTTGTGAAACAAGGCAGCACGCACAGTAAAAGGAGTGAAGCGCGGACACGCCACGGCACGGGAGCGTGGACATGACGGGCCGGAGAGGCCAGACGCAAGCGACACGGCGTGCGATTTCTTCCACGCGCCAACAGGAAACTGGAAGCAGACTGCGCGTGGCTGGGGACGGGAGGGGCTCGGGGTCTGGGGCCTCCTGAGTGGCGCGGACGCGCTGCAGTGGGAGGGCGGGCCGCGTGCACAATCTCACAAACGCGCTAAACCACTCCAAGCTCACACGTCAGGCAGCGAGCCGTGTGGTGCGTGACTTCTCTCAGTAAGCTGCTACCTAAAAAGTGCATCACGTGTGACTCCATTCGCTCATGCAGAAGAGATCACAGAACGCTCACTCGTCGGCCCTTTTAATGAAGAAACGGATGAAGGAGAGTCCAGTCTTGAAGACGTACAGACGATTCAAAGACCAGTTTCGGCCACGAGGCCGTGCGGGCGGGGCTGCGGGCGGGCGGGCTGAGCAGGTGACAGTGGTGACAGAGCAGAGGACAGGGCCGACACCAGCACTGGCGCTGCTGTTCAAACGTGTGGACAGTCGTGTGGTCATCTGTCAACAAGGTGACAACGGAGCAGCTGACACAGAGACGCAGGGAACACGCGAGCAAAGGCGGCAGAGACAGTCAGCAACGCAGGTGCAGTCGGGTTAGACAGCGTCCGGGTGGAAATAACAAACGTCGTGCCACAAGCACAGCAAAGAGCTCTGCGCAGCTCTGACCCCGACGTGTCTCGCAGGGACACCGCCCCCAGCAGACTTAGGGAATGGCCGGACATGAACTTGGGCCCCAGGTCTGTCTCCAGCAGCACCCTGCTAGCAGCAGCCGGGGAGCACCTGTGTCTGAGCAGAAAGACAGACGGTCACTAGGTCTGGAATTCCTTGCTCTGGCACGGCTGAGGGCAGAAGCCCACCCCAAGTGCATGTGCTGGAGGACAGGACAGGGGGCTGCCAGAAGGGATGTCACTGACCACCTGTTGACTCTGTCAGTCCTAAAGAGATAAGCACAACTCATCAGAATGAGCTGAAGCTGGGGAAAGTGAGTTTGTAAGGACATACACAGGCGATAAAAAGTATGACTGGGCTGCCCTGGGGGATAGTGGTTAGGTCCGCTACCTCCAGCTGGCACAGTCCACATACATCCCAGGGTTCCCATGCCAGGAACAGAGATGAACAACTAGAAAAAGTGAATAAAATGTCTTTTCCTCTCTTCCTGCCTCTGCTCGCCGTCACTGCTGCCAGCACCTCTCCTCTAGGAATACACGAGCGAGCAGGACGAACATGGCTGGGTGCTTCGCTTCTGACGGGGACAGACTGGGAGCGGGCCTCCGGCGGCTGCAGTGCTCACTCGCACAGAAGAGGAAGGCACTCTTCTCTACTTCAGATGGTGGGGAAGAGGCACAACTGTGAAGAAGCAGGGCTCTTGAGAGCAGGAAGTGCACAGGGGCAGGAAAGCCTGCTGGGCACGGTGACCACAGGCGCCAAGGGATAGCTAGTCACCACCGAGCAGCGCTGACAGAGACGTGCACCGTCAAAACCAAATCTAGACAGAGCATCCGGTGACCCAACATGAGCGTGGAGGTGGTGACAGGAGGCAGCAGAGGGCAGAGTCACTCCAGAAGCCACAGCCGCGTCCCGCTCCAGGTCGAGGACTGCCATCGTCAAGAGTTCTGGCTCCTGCAGCCAGGAGGAGGCTGCCTCAGGCGAGGTCAACGCAGGAAGAAGTCACCAAACACAGGATCCGTGACAGGTTTGGGTGCAGCTGGCTCACGGGCTGTGGACACGACCCGGTGAGCCTGTGCTCTGGAATGAGCAGGCCACCGGGTCATGGGAGAGGGTCACCACACTCACTCCAGTCACCAGGGGCACCGGAGCTGGAGCGCGCACAGGCTCCCGCCAGCACACAGTGACATGTCCCTGTCAGAAAGCCACGACCATGACCCAAGTCTGTCACGTTCTCAGGCCTCCCCTGAGGCAGCAGAAACTGTTCTGAGGCAGCAGTAAGCAGGGAAGAGGCCACAGCTGCCAGGCTTAGCCCGCCCAGACCTGGACCTGTCTCTACAGCCAGGCTGCATGCAAACCCCAGAGCCTCTCGGGCTCCTGGACACAGCACGGGCAGAAGCCCTGGGTCATCCTGTGGGGGCCCCAGACCTGGGGCTGTGGACACAGAACTGTGACCTGAAGGCAAACACAGGGAGGGGGGCGCAGGTGGCAGCGGGTCATGGCTGCCCTGCTGCCCATGGACCAGGCTGTACGCCCTCCAGGTGCCATTCCTGCCCCCCGGGAGCACCACCTGTCTGCAGAGCCTGTCTGGCACCCCTGTCCCACCAGTATTCAGTCAGCTCTCACGGGCCTGAGAGTTCGCCAGGGGACCCAGCCTCCTGCCAGCCAGGCTCAAGCAGCAACAGAAGAGACTGGGACCGTGGCAAACAGTACTTTCAAATCCAACACATAAAATCTGAAACAGCATTTTAGTAACAAAATGTGACATCTGCCATTTGGGGTTTGGGGCCAAGCTGGGGAGCACCACTGCATCCTCCTGTGGAGCAGAACCGCGGCTCTGGGGCCCCAGAGGGTGCAGGGTGCTGAGGCGGCCCCCGCAGCACAGCTACAGAGCAGACCTGAAGAATGAGGACACGCCACCCACGGCTAGTCCAGGGACGGACGACCCTGCATCACACTCCCAGAAGGGCCTGGCCAGAGAGCCCTGAGCTCCATCTGTGAGGGCAGCCACAAGTCCAGGAGAGGCAGACGGGACTCTGGGTCACAGACCTGTGTGCCTCGAGCTGGCTCTGCTTTTGCGGTGTCTCTGGTTGAAAAGGTCTCCGAACAGATCCTTTAAGGAGAGCACAGCCCTTGGAAATTCGCCTCTGCACTTGACCTCAGCTAGCACCCAGGTGAGGGCCTGGGCAGGACCTGGAGCAGCACCAGGCCGGCGGGGCTAGGCAGGAGGCGGGGCCCCGTTCCGAGAGAAAACCCGCCTACTCCCTCCTGCGCCCACCAGACACGAGCATGGCAGGCGCACAGAAAATGCCAGGCCACCTGTGCGAGTGAGAGGACCAGGAGGGACCGCTGAAGGGTGGGACATGTGCACTGCCATCACGGCTGTGCTGCTGGATGCAGGGCGAGACAGTTCCAGCAGAAAGGAGCCGGGCGGAGGCACTTGACAGCCTCTTCTTGCAGGCTGGGCGTCAGGCACGTGGTCTCTGGACGCCTGAGGACGAGGGAACTCAGACTGACCTGCAGCCGCCCAGTCAGCTCCCGCCCCGACACGGCCGGGCATCCGGGGAACGCCAGGGCCACCCCGCAAGCTCCCCGGCTGGGGGAGCTGGGGCTCTGGAGCACCATCTAGCCCACAGGCTATCAGCAGAGCCATTCTGCCCCAGGAACCTCAGCAGGCGGAGACATCTTTGGTTGCCATGGATGTGGGAGGGTGAAAAAGCCGGTGGCATCTTGTGGGCAGGGACAAGGATGCTGTAACCCTCCTACAATGACAGGACAGGATCCCGGAATGACCCAGCCGAGACCTGCAGTCCCAGTGAGGAATCCTGCTCTTTCCTCGCAGGCTCTGCCTCCCTCCCCGGGAAGAACCCCTAGTATGTAGAGGGGACCCCTTCAGGCACTCAGCGCTGGGGTAGGCCCTGGACACCTGGTGGCCACTCTAAGAACAGGAGAGAGAAAGAAGAGCGACAGGAGCAGAGAGGTTTGAAAGAGCTGCCCGGTCTGAAATGGTATTTCGCATACTTCACCGGGGTTTGCGTGACAGTTGTAAACAGCAGGAGGAGGAGCGGGAAGGCCAACACCAACATGCCCTCAGCCCCCAAGAGCTGAGCAGGGCTCAGGGAGGAGTGCGGGCGGCAGGAGCAGGGGTACGCTGCCTCTCGCAGAAAGCAGGCTGGCACTCATCCACGGCAGGAACGTGGCCGGCGGTCACTGGGGCAGCGGGAGCCCAGCCTTCCCTGCGGTGTCCCCTGGACCCCAGGGACGCAGGACTGGGTTGCAACTGTGCTTGACAAGGCTGTTTCTGAGTGCCAGTTGACGCTTCTTCACTGGCTGTCAGGTTATATGCACAAGATCTCTGAATTAAAGAACTTTATTCTCAGACAAAGCAACTAGCTCAGAGCAGGGATGAAAAGCACAGCGAGGAGCCGTGACCCCGGAGGCACACACCAGCTACTCCCTGGTGGAGCAGGCATTGCAGAGACAGGGGCAGCCCCGGAGCGCAGGGGGCCGGGGTGGGGGGGCCTCCTTCGACCCCAGGACTCCGCATCCACCCCACTGGCTGCTGGCGCCTTTCTGCCGCTTGCTGCAGCTTAGAGACGCCTGAGTCCTGGGAGGATCGAGAGAGGTCCCCGCACTCGCCCAGCGTAGACACGGGCCAGGGCACACCTGACCCTCCAAAGCCAGGTGTTTGTTCTAGAACAGCAACACATGCACACATCCTGCTGGCCAGCTTCTTAAAGGCGGCAGCGAGCCGCATGAGGAGCCTGATTATTAACACGGCACCGGCGCTAGCCAGGGCCCAGGGCTCTGAGGAGGGAGGTCGCAGGCGGGCCCCCGAGGAGCCAGTCAAAGCGGCGCTGTGCTGGGGGCCGGAGCAGGGTGGGCAAAGGTGGCTGCAGGTGGAGCGGTGAGAGGGCAGCAGCCCTGTCCTGTCCGGGGGAGGGTGATGATGGTTTGGCTGTCACTGCGACAGCAGGGAGGAAACGATTCACATAGAGAAAGTGAAATGGGACAGTGCTGATCGCCACTGCATACTCTATATTAAGTTTCACTTTCCCCTCATGTTTCAATTCAGACAGAGCAGCCTTCAAGAGTCAGAAGGAACAACCAGCCCCTGAAATCAAACCCACGTGGAGTGCGGAAACAACTCCGATTTTCAAGACGGCAGCAAGAGACGACGGCAGACAGGCACCGCTTCTGCACGCAAGCTTCGTGGGACAGCAGGCCCGTCAGCACCTCAGCGGCTTTGGGGGTTCCAGGCAAGCGCAGCGCCCTCA
This sequence comes from Solenodon paradoxus, assembly GCA_004363575.1. Lineage (NCBI taxonomy): Eukaryota > Metazoa > Chordata > Mammalia > Eulipotyphla > Solenodontidae > Solenodon > Solenodon paradoxus. The sequence continues at coordinate 51,373 of RJWH01003690.1, forward strand.
AGCCCGCTCGCGGGGCCCTCTGCCTGGTCAGCAACAGCCCAGCGCAGAGCGCGTCGGGTCAGGTCAGGGGTGGTACTGACTGCAGGCAAACTACGGCGGTCGTGGGCACTACCGGAGCGTTGGATGGCGCGTGGCGTAGACATCCTCCAGGCCACCCTCATTGGGCAGCTGACCTCGGGACAGACTGGAGGACTGGCCAGACCTTTGGTAGGACGGCACTAGACTGAGCGGTGGAGCGTGACCACATGGTAGGGTCACCTCCAGACAGAAGCTCTGGAGGCCAGGCAGGGAGCTCGGCACCCTGAGCCCCAGGGCCAGCCTCACTGTACTGCCCGCAGCATCCGGCTCTGAGGCGCTGGCCGCCAGATGACTGCCACTCTGGACATTATGGGTGTGACGATGGGAGCCAGTCCAGGGAGCCTCCCCTACGTGGGGACCTGCTGCTCCCTCCTGCCTTAGCTGCAACACAGAAGACAGCCGAGGCCCTCCTGCTCACCCGCCCGCCTCCGTGGTCAAAGCAGAGAAAGGCTGCAACAAGGCTTTCAAAGCATTTTTAAAACGTGAATTGTAAAATGCAAAGCCTAGTAAAGAAATCCCCATTCAATATGTTCATTTATGTGCATCACGGCATTATTCCAAGGGTCAAATGTTTAACATTTGAGGCAGCAATCGACCTGCCACAGTCTGGGGGTACACGCACTGACCAGAGGCCCAAGGGCATGGGTGCCCTGTCCAGCCCAGCAGGCGCGATCCACAGAGACAGCACAGCGCGGGAGCCACCCCCACAAGCCCGGCAGCTCAGCGCCCACTGGTTGACCAAGATGGTCAATAAACACTTACGGTCACTCAGTTACTGAATTAAATCTCTGAAATTTCAGGAACAAGTCTTAGCTGTGCTGTCACCTTCTTGTCTTTCTAATAAACGGAGCTTGCCAGAAAGACTCTCCAGAACGTGGCCCTTCACTGTCCTGCGTGCAGTCACTATGCGCTACAACGTCTGGCCTTGAGCACGTGCGTGTGCACTGCAAGCCCACGTCTGTGACCCGGGGAGGCTGGGATGCAGTCTCACACCGGGGCCATGGTGCGCCTAACTCAATGCAGCATGCCTGGCCCCTCCTGCTCCCCAGCACGACCCCGTGCTGCTCTCCTACCTCCAGTGCGATGGTGAGGACAAGCGCTGTGACATGTCATGGCTGGATGCATGGCCTCCTGCCAGTGGCACAACCCTGCCGAGAACCAAGCAGGACACCTGTTCTCCTGGACCTGCCAGAACAGTGCCACCGCCGTCTAAAATCGTTAGTCATGGGCTGCGCTCCTGGAGCCTCTGGAAAAGCAGGTGCCACCATGTACCCCCAACTCCACTCAATGCCTGCTGGTGTGCTGAGGCGGGTGGGAAAGTGGGGCCACATTCCATTCCCGCTCGTCCTTCCAAGGCCACTTCCACCCCTCACCGGAGCTCTGAAGTAAACGACTCATGTCAAGGACCGTGTCAGAATGCAGTCCTTCTGAAAGAGCATTTCTGCAAACTTCGACTTGTTTCATACAATCTGTAGATCAGCACTTATTTTCAACTTTTGACTTTTGAGGACTGAGCTCAGCAGTCTCCTGCAAGTAGAGACTCCAGGGAAAACCCATCTGTGACAGCGACATTTCCTTATCTAGCAAAACCCCACCAAGGCTCAGCTCAACCACGCAGTACCGTTCAGCCATGCGGAGAGTTGAGGAAAAGAGCATCAAAATATCAGCATCCAGTGCACCCTGCAGACTCCAACATTAAGTCTGCGGGCCGGTGAAATCCACATTAACCAAGGACCCAAGTTCGAGACCTGGGGGAACCACCAAGATGCACAGCTAAACATACAAATAAACCGCCCCTCTGCCTGCCTGCTTACTCACCTTCACTCCTGCCTGCACCTTGCCCTTAAAAAAAAGAAAAACACAGGAAACAAAGTAGTAGTGTGTGCCACCCACCCCGCCCCACGCAGCTCCCCTCCTGGCCCAGCAGTCACGGCACCGCTGTCCGTTAATGGAGCCTGGCGTGCGAAGTAAACCTGCAGGCAGTGCCATGTGCAGGATGTGAGCTGGTGTCTATGAAAAGAAGTTTGGGGTCCCAGCATTTCACAGTGCTTGTGGTGACGTGCGCAAAGCTCAAGCTGAAGGTCTAAGTCGGTCAAATGCAGACATGGTTTTACTGAACACTGATCTTCTGGGCCTGAGGGCTAGACTTCAGACAGCCCACTGGCTTCCTGACCTTGACTCCCTCGCCTGCCTCTCTGGGGCCGAGACTCCGAGGGGCTGGAGGAGAGAGCGGGAGCAGAGGAGCGGGCACCCTGGGATCAGCCACTGAACACCTCGCCCTTCTCGGTTCCAGTGACAACAGGAACAGGTTTACTCTGTGGTCTCCTTAAATCCAGCCATTCCTCACCCAGGGCTTCAGCTCGGACTTGCTGCTTAGGACAAGCTGCCTCCTGCATCTCGGGGTCAGCTCCCCAGTGGTGGTCGTCAAAGGCGAACACAGACAGAGCACACAGGCAGGCACTTGGGCCTCAGAACCCCTCCCACCAGCCTACCCACACCCACATCATCCAGCGCCTTGGTGCTCCCACCTCATGCTTTTATTTTAAAGGATAGGCGCAGGACTGAAGGTGGGCAGGATGAGGAGGGAGAAGCGTTTTCATTTATTTAGTTGTTCATCTTGATCACCTCCACCCACATCCCAGGTCATGAATCAGGGTCTTTGGGATGCATGTGGACTGCGCCCAGCCGGATGCGGCACACTCAACTGCTACTCCACCAGGGTGCACCACTTGTCACCCTCACTTTAGAGGAGAATAAATTATGGTGCAGAGTGTGGCTGACTCACAGTGACCCATGGTTTCAGCTAAGTCACAGCCTCAATTTTCTGACTCCACTGTAATTGTTCCCCAGGGCAGAGGTCGGGCGTGTGTGAGGTAGTGAGTGTTCCCACCCACACCTCTGACTAGATTTCTGCGCTGGGCCTCGCTTTGTGGAATCTCTCAGGGGTGAGAAGAAGTTCTTTCCAGGATGTTCCTTGCCAGGGAGCACAACTGATGGGAGAGCAGTGTCCCTGGAGGACAACGGATCAGATTTGGTGGCAGCCCCCTACCCGGGACCCAGAGGGCGATGGCCCTTCTCTGATGGGCTGTGGCTGTGCCTGGTCTACAGAGCCCACTTGCCCCCACCCCACCCTGGCACCATCTACAGGCAGCTCGCCTCTCGAAGGTGGCACCACCCTGTCACTGACAAAGCCCCCGACTAGTGGCAGCATCCTAGTAGCAGACGACCCGACTTGTGACCTTGACTCCTTCCCATGCCCGCCCTTCCTACATCATTCTTACCTGCTCAGAGTTAGACTCGGGCCTCCTAGTGTCAGGCCCAGTGACATCGTCTACTCAGACAAACAGCACGTGGAACGGACGGGCTCCAGTTTGCATAGAAAGATTGGGGTTGTGATCTGACGACCCTTGGTCCGGACTGTCCATGTCTGTGTAAGAGTGCTCAGGGCAGCCTGCCCCAGTGAGGCAGAGGTTTGGAGCAGTCCACATACATCCCAGGGACCTGGGTTCAAGTCCTGGGACCAGGGGTAACAACCAGGATGAACAAGTAATGGAATAGAGTGCTGCTTCCTCCTCTCTTCCTGCTACCTCTGCTTTCCTTCAGTCCTGTCTGAACCTTTCCATTAAAAAAATAAGTGCTCACAGCATGCTCCTGAGCCTGGCCTGCTCACGCATGTGCAGGGGTTAACTCAAGACACCCTCCTCCCAGCCCTGGTCAGCTCCAGCCCCGGAGGTGTGTGAAAGCCGGAGAGCTGGGAGCAGTCCTCCCCACCACCTCCCCCGTTCCTCCCCCTCCCCCTCCCCCTCCTCCCCCTCCTCGGCCCAGGCAGCACTGTTGGCCACAGGCAATTAAGGACCGTGAGGTGTACTTTAACATGGCTCTATTTTAAAGCAAGCTTCCCTCTGCCTGGCAATGAGTCAGTCTACCAGGGTTAGTGACGCTGCCATGGAAGAGGTGAGGCACTGCGTGGGAGACTTGGGGGAGGCGGCAAAGAGTCCATGGTCACGTACTTTCCTTGTTCCCCATTCATTTGCTTTTAACCAACTTGTCAATTAAATGTTTGTCACGTCTGCTCAATTCTGAATGTTGGAAGTTAGATTACTTTTTTAAGAGGATGGAAGCAAGTTAGTCCCCAAAATGACCTTGGAGCGAGGACGACGAGCACCCCTTTGTTAACAGACAGGGACTGCGGCACAGAGTGGGTCCTTGTCCAGGGCCACAGGCCCAGAAGTGCAGCCGTATGCAAGCTACACCCACCCTCCAGTTAGGAGACTGTGTCTGATGTTGACACCAACACAAGCTGGGGACCAGGCAGGCCCGCATCTGGCAGGACTTCAGTAACCATGACCACATCACACCTCAGGCTCCCCTGTTCTGACCTGGCAAATTCTTCTAACAAAGAACCTGGCTGAAACAGTCAGAAATTCAGACTAAGACTTACATTATGAAAAATATTAAGAAACTGTTAAGATGGCACGCCCCGGTGGCTTAGCAGTTAAGTCAATGGCCTCCAGCCATGGTCCACACTCATCCCAGGGACCAAACATCCCAGGTTCGAAACACAGGGCTGGATGGAAACAGTCAAGATGAACAACTAAATAAAATAAATGTTTCTTCCTCCTCTCATCCTGTCTGCCTGCTCGCCTTCATTCCTGCCTGCACCTTTCATAAGTAAATAAGCAAACAAACTTTATATACATAAAAAGCTTTGTGTGCACAGGGTAAAATGTGCTCATGTCTTGCAGAGTTCCCCATGACACAGAGGTATATCAGATACTAAAAAATATCTGCAATCTCAAAACCACAAGGCAGGTGAGTATTGCTACATCATCATGATTTTTTTTTTCAAGGAAAGGTGTAGGTAGGAATGAAGGCAAGCAAGCAGGCAGGAAGAAAAAGGAGGAAGCAGCATCTACTAAATTATTTTTGTATTATTTAGTTGTTCACACTGGTTGTTCCCCCATCCCCCCAGACCTAGGAGGCAAACCTATGGCGGGTGTATGGTCTGAGCTCCTTCAGAGGTCATGGATCTAATTGTTACTCGACCAGGGCGCACGAAGATTACTTTTTAAAAAAGATCAGAAATGACAGAACTGGAAGTTCTCCTTGCTGTTAAAGAAGTCACCTTTGCTTTTCATACAGTTTTCTCATGACTGGAGTTTTAAGACATCCATGTGTCAAAGCAAGTTATTCTCAAATATTTTTTACAGGAAAGGGGCAGACAGGAATGAAGACGAGCAAGCAATCAGGGAGAAAGGAAGCAATTTTTATTTGTTGTATTTAGTTGTTAATCTTGGTTGTTGGTCCCACACTCCACCCCACCCCTCACCCCAAGACGCAAACCCAGCACCTGAGGACTAGTGGCTGCGCCAGTCAGCGGCGGTACTTATCCTTCAGGCCAGCAGGGTGCACCACAAAATTCTTTAAGCCAAAATTTTGTCCAACATGAACAAAACGTGCAGCCATATTCTTGAATGTAACTACACCACTGTCCAACTCTGAACTTGCTTCATATCTAGCAGCGGCAAACTTCTTGACAATTTCAATGGATGTTTCCAACAGAAAAGATGTTAAAATAATACCTTTCATGATTTAGTGCTCTATTCCTGGCAACGGGTACAAGTCACGTTTTTGGATCGGCACTGTTCCCAAGGAGACGAGACGGCTGAGACCTCGACTGAGACCTTAGTTACTGGCAGACGGGCTGAAGAACGTGGTTGGCTTTTGTGGAGAAATTAACACAAATTTGGGGATGTAAAATGAAAAGGAAGGACAACAGATTCGGCCGACTGAAAGGCCAACCAGGAAGGGACCCTCCTGTCACCGGCTGTGGGCACGCGCCGCAGAGCTTCGTCCAAACGGAAGCGCTCGCTGTGAGAACCGCCACGCACAGCGGCTCGTGTGACATGGCTCACAGAGGTCGGTGGCCTTGCCGGAGCAGGACAAAAACTCTTACAGCCTCTAATGCCACATTTCTGTCAACGCTGCAAAAGCCACTAGAAGAATTCTTTACGCTGCTGATGGCCTGGAATCCTAACTTGTTCTCAAAAACACTGCCCCGGATTGATAACGATTCTCTGACAATGTGGTGAAATGCAGTCACGGTTTGTAATGGACAACTTCGCCTTTTCAACAAGGCGACTCTGATCACAGAGGACAGTGCCACACAGCAGATGTCAAACTAGACAGATGTCTATCACCCCGAGACCGGTGGCAAGGCAGGGACTGTGCTGACGCAGAAGCCTGGCCAGGGAGGCGGCCGCTGCTGCGGGAGCTCCGGACATGAGGCCAAAATGGGAACAAAACAAAACTTTAAACGTGAAGAAAAGCAAGGCTTTCTTGTTCACTGCAAAGAAAACACTTCTAAGTAAGATAAAAACGTGCACTGCTGTGGGAGAAACATTCTTCGTCTTCCTGGTACTTCTGCACCAGGTGAAGGAGTGTTTCCCATGAGAAACAGTGTCGGTCAGAAGAGAGGGGAGCACGCGGGAAGCTCCCATCGGAGTCTTCTGGCGACGAACACAAATTTCCCACTAAGCTGCTCCGAGTTTTATGACAACAAAGAATTCCTCCGAAAAGTACTTTCAAGTGAAAAACGTGGAAGCACAGGGAGCTGAGTAAACACTACCTGCCAGTGAAACATGCGGTTTCATTTATTTGACTGTCACCGTGCGACTCGACACGATTTCACACAGCTGCGCGGGGCAGCAGAGCTGCTGTCTCTGCTGCTGCCCCGTCTTCCTCTTAATGCTGTCAAAGCTCCCCCTCAGCTCCGGCGATACAAACGCTGCGCGACTTGTCTGCTCACCCCGCCACCCCAGTACCCCAAGAACGTCCCCCGTCAGAAGACGGCACACAGTGCGGTCATCTACCCAGAGCTCCGAGAAGGCGGACGAGCAGGCCCACTCCGCCCAAACCCCTCACCAAGGTTTCCAGACCCCAGGGACTCAGGGTGGTCGGGGTTTTGCCTTCAAGGGGTAGGAGGGCCCCGACGGGATCTGAAGGCACCCCCTACCCTGCAACACGCCAGCACTGAACTGCCTGGCAGGGGTGCCCAGTGCCGGGTCTGGTGATGCTCCAGTTGGTCCGGTTTCAACTGAAAATTCTAGAAGTTTCCTACGGAGGAGAGTGAACAGTATCTTTTAGATAGAGCCAGTGGGGGCCAGCACCAAATCCTACTGCTTTCCAAGCCCGTCATCCTGAAGCTGCATCAGAAAACCAGCAACACCTCAAAGGCTCCTGACGCAGTCCACGTGCTTGAGATCGCTGCACAGCAAGGACTCCGGGATAAAATCCAGACTGAGCGTGCGCTGCAAGTCTCACTCTGCAAAATCCATTATTAATCAGAACACAGTATTAACAGACTCTTGCCTCTGTTTTGCTCAATTAATAGCTGAACACATTCAAGCTCACAACTAAGACACTGCGTTTCTATTCTAAAGTCACATCGTTACACACCACACTTGCTATGACACTTCCCTTGGGGATGAAAGTCACTCAACGTCCCCCACAGTCCCGCTGGGCTCCTGTGTGACACGCCCTTGGTCAAAGCAGGGAAGACTCGGGCAGCAGAAGCCAGGCTGCTCTCCATCCTCCCCCGAGCCCCCACTTCTGTCCCCGCTCCTCCAGTAAACTCCCTGGGGCTCCAAAACCAGAAGATCGAAAGTTAAAATCAAATCTGGAGCTCGCAGGCAACAGAGACACAGTGGGGCCCTCCTCTGGCTCCTGCGGTCCCCTGGTGGACACCAAACCCACAGCTCTGTGGCTCCTCGCCTCGGTGTGGGCCCTCCCCAGGCAGGCACCGGGTTGTGGCCTGGCTCTGCCTTCCCCACCACCCGTGTCTCCCAAGAGGAACAGAACTGTGACAGGTGACTGTCCTGTATGGTCAGACATTTGTTTTCCAGGCCTTGGGTGTGTCTCTCACTGAAATGTGAACAGAAACACCAACCTGCTTCCAGGGCCCCCAGTGCGAGCAGACGCCAGGGGCAGCGTTGCTGACTGATCTGCTCCGGGGTCACCAGAGGCACGTGCAGACGCCCCCTTCCCCAGCCCCTTCTTTGGAAGGCCGAAGAGCTTCTCACTGGGAGCAGTGGCAGCAGTGGAAACGGATGCTGTCGGGGCAGAGGACTGACTCCTGCGGGAGGCCAGCCTCACCTCCTCCCCGGCAAGCAGAGAAAGTGGTTGTGTGGCAGCGCCCCAGCCTCCCCGAGGCTGGTCGTGAAGTTACGGGGCACGGAAAGAAGAGCCATTCTGGCTTCATCTTCGCTCAGCCACCTCCACGTACCCGATGCAGCGTCTGACGCGGGCTCCAGTGGCCCGGCCCCCACCTCCTGGCAAAGTGCTCTCCGCCGCCCACCAGTCCGGATCCAGAAGGCGGCTCCTGCTGCTCCCGGCTGCGCTGTGCGGGACAGTCAGCCCTGCAGGCGGCCGGGAGCAGCTCCAGCTGCTCCCAAGTGTGTATCCTCTGAGTCGTGGCGGAGGAAGCCCTGCTCCTGGCTCAATCTAAAGCGGAGGAACAGCTTGCGCGCTGGGCTGTGACAGGAGAAAACGTTGTGCTCCCCCTGGAGACGGGCCGGTGCAGCATGGTGCTGCTCCTGCACAGACGCGAGGGCCTGGCCCCCTCACCAACAGTGGCCAAGCACTCCCAGGGACAGGGCCTGTCCCGACTAGACCCCAGGTCATTCGGGAGCTCAGGCTCAGTCTGCATCTAGGGACATCTCTGTTCCACAGCGTCAGTGCCTGCAGAAAGAACGTGGTCAGAGAGCGCGGGGTCCCACTACAACGGTCAGACATCCAGGTCCCTAGAGTCTTCGTCTGGCACCAGAGAGCACCCACAGGTGCACGTGACGGTCTCTTCCTAAATAACAACACCATGGCCTGTCCGGGCCGCACACGGGAGGTAGCAAGGAGAGCGGGGTCGCAGGCGCGATGCCAGTCAGTCAAACGAGCCTGTTCAGCTCAGCACTGCAAACCTTGCAGACTTCGGACACCCCACCTCCAGGGGCTCTTCCCAAGCCCATGACCCCAGTCTCACCACCAAAGTGTGTAAGACAGCAGCGCACGCCTGTGGCCCAGGTGACTGAGACGCTGGCATGCAGGCCACATTAAGCCCAAGACCTGGGTTCGAGACCCGCCCAAGGTGAAAACCAAAATGAACAACTAAAGAACAGTCAAGAAAGATGTTTCTTCCTCTTCTCCCTTCCCTCTTCTGTCAACAAAAAAAGAAAAAGACAAAAGTGAAAGCGGCACACCTGGCGGCCTAGAGCTTAAACCAGGCGCTGTCCACACACCTCCCAGGGTCCCCAGTCTAAGACCCAGGGCAGGGGAAGCAACCGGTGATGGACAAAGTCCTCCCGCCCTTCCTGCTTGGCTGCCTACTCGCCTTCATTCCTGCCAGCGCCTTTCCTTTCCTTAAAAAACAAGCACGAGAAACCTGACGGACAGTCTACAAAACACCCGGCAGCACTGCTCAGAAGCACCTGTCTCAGGAAGCACAAGGAAGGACTGAGAAACTGGCCAGGACCAGAGAAGGAGGAGTGTCACTGTATCGCTGTGTACCTGGATGTGGGGATCCTGCATGAAGAAGGTGTGCAAACAGGCTTTCAGTTTAGTCCCCAGAAGTGCGCCAGTACTGCTGTCCTGGCTTTGACAGACACGACGACATGACAGCAACAGGGCGGCAGGCACTGCGGGAACTTTGTGCTGTCCTGGCAACGATTCTATACATCTAAAAGTGTTCCAGAATCAGGTTTATATAACTGAGTTTGCAGCACACCTGGCAGAGTAGCTACTGGTCCCACTGCCTCCAGCCAGCACAGTCCACATACCTCCCGAGGACCCAGGTTCGCGTCCCAGGGCAGGCCGGGGTGGAGAGGGGCAGGTAGGACTAGGATGAAAGACCAAATAAAATAAACGAACGCTTCTCCCTCCTCTCTCTGCCTGCCTGCTCACCTTCATTCCTGATACATGATGCACCTTCCCTTTAAAAAACGTTAAGCTCATTTGGAGACGAGCTTGATAGCTTCACGCAAACTCGAGGGATCTGAAAACATTCTGTATCATCACACACTTGCCCCAAAGTCAATGCTCAACACTAATCTGAAAATGCAGGGCTGCGGAAGGAAAATACACTTGCAGGAGGAAAAAAAAAAACCTACACAAAAAGTTGAGTATAAATTTCTTAGGACCACTTCCCTTCAGCTGCGATGTGCATAAGGTCTCAGCCTCTGGAAGGAGAACAGGTACCCTGCGAAGGCAGGTGCCCCAACACAATGCCCTTTTCCAATGGCCCCACACTTGGCTGCTCCCAGGCCCGAGCAGCCCAGGACTCTCCTGCCAGCAGTCCCCTCCCAACAGCCCTGCGGCAGCCACGCAGAGCCCAGCTCATGGAGGGGCTGCACCAATGTAGGCTCCTCTGGGCTGAGCATGCAGGTCTGGTCTGCTGATGCCTCTTCTCCAGCCCATAGCCTGACTTCACCCACTTCTGTGCCTCCCGTCCAGCGCAGCGCCGAAGAGCAGGGCTGAGCAGAACCACTGTGTGCAGGAGACGGCATGTCCCTGCTTCCCAAAGAGAAGCTCCGTGGTGCGGGTGCGCCAGGCTGCCGTCCCACGGCCTCCTGCCCTCCTCCTCGGGTGGCAGCTCTCTTACCTCCCTACACACAGGTTGGCAGCGGAAGTCCAGGACAGGGCAGGCTGCTCAGACAGGGAGTGGCCCCGGGAGGGTGTGCCATTCGCATGGGCCATGGTGCTAGCGGGGTGGACGGCTGACGCACGCAAGGAACACAGCCCCCCCCCACAGCAGGCAGAGCAAAGCTGAGCCCAGAAGAGCCCCCTCAGAATGTGCCCCCAGAGCTGGAGCATGGCGCAGCGGGCAGGGCCAGGCGGTCTCCCCATGGATACCTTGTGTGGGGTCTTCGGTAAAGAGACACCCCGCTGGGACGCTCACTGTGCGGGCTCCCGGACAGGTAGGGACTCCGGGTCTGGCCACGGGAGGACAGCACCACCCTCCTGGGACGCAGTGCCACCACGCAGCCCTACGCTCAGGAGACTGCGTGCGGGACCTGACGTGCTGCCGTCCAAACTGAACGCAGCACCTGACGCTACCTCCCTGGGGGCAGGGCGGGGGGCGGGCCTGGTGACTCAGGTGCTCAGACGCCAGGCGAAGAGCAAGTGCAGCCAGAGGACTCAGGTGTGTGACCTGGGGCCACGGAAACAACCCAAATGTAACCAAAAACACATAAGAAAGTGCTTCCTCTTCCACTGCCTTCCTTCCTCTCTGGAGCAAACCAAACAAGACTTCCCAGGAGGGCCTGTGATAGAAAAAGGAACCACAGCTTTGAGAAAACGTCTTTCAAGGCTCAGGCAGGCAGCAGTCCCGGACACACAGGGAAGAGCTCCCCTCTGAAACACTGAAGCGACCGCGGGCCGTGTTTCTGACGGCCGCGCCGCGCTGCAGGCCGGGAACGCTGTCGCAGGCTTCAGAGGCAGTGGGCCAGGAGACCCTCCACCTGCCCTCTGTGCTCTGAAGGCCGGGGAATAGGCATGCGCAGGCGGCAAACTGCTTGGTTAGTAAAAAGCAAAGATGGTACAACAGACAGGCATATGACAAGCACGCACAGGAAGCCCAAGCGTGAAAACCAGGAGGAAGAACAGAGCAGCAGTCACCAGAGACTGGTGAAAAGTCAAGGACGTAACAAGGCACAGAACCTATGTCCGAGAAATGGAACACGGGCTGTATAACAAAACGGGGCACCAGGTGCACATGAAGAAACTGGGGGGGAAGGCCTGACAGCCCCGGAGGCACCCCAAGGCCTGTCTTCAGGTGAAGAGGAGCACCTGCCCACAGGGCTGAAGCGACTGAGACGGCCTCTGGGAGGAGGGGCAGAGTGACAGGCAGGAGAGGCAGGGCAAGACACAGCACTGGAACCTGGGGATCCCACCAGCCAGGCATCACTTCCTCCCTCCCCAGAAAGGGGAACCAAGAAGAAGGTGTGTCCGTGAGTTCAGACCCACCCGGGCCAGGCCCGAGTGGTGAGGACAATGCAGTGTGTCTCCTCCGTCACCTTAGACACGTTCTAAGGGGAGATCTGTCAAGTACTACGAGTTGGGGGGCAGGCACCACAGCACCCCCAGGTCCACGCAGGCCCGTGCTCCCCTGGCCCAGACACAGGGAGCCCTCTGTCCAGGTCAGTACTCAGGAGAACGTTAGGGAGGCGCCAGCTTGCTGCCAGTCTCATCAGCCTTCTCTGACAGCACCCAATACACAGCTGTCACTCAGACACAGCTCTCGCAGCAGCAGCAGCAGCAGCGACTCCAAAGGGAAAAACAGGCTGAAGGAGACATTAACAATGAAGGTGCTGTAAAAAGAAGTCTTTGGCTGGACGAATTCGACTGAAACGCTGGTGAGACATCAGTGTTACCACCTCAGGAGGCACAGGGCGGCAGAAGGCACTTGTCAGCCTCCAGACACCCCTTCACAACCACGCCTCAAAGTGTGTGGGGCCCTGTAGGCTGCAAGGCGACTGCAGCATGGGCCGGTACAGAGGGCACACAATCCCACCCGCAGGACGGAGGCGGCCGCCGGGTCGTCAAGAACCGTGAGACGCCTCACTGGGCCCCTCCAGAGGGAAACCCACAAGCTGTTCTTGGGTGGGCTACGAGCGTTAAATCTGTCTGTCTTCCTCACACAAAAGGTTCAGTGCTGTCAGCTCCAGCTTTCATGGGCCCAAATGTAATCCAACCACTGAAACAGAAACCTGAGTCATTGCCCCAATAGGGGACTTGAAGGCCACAAATGCAAGTCCTTTAGTGTGAGCGAGCTCTCAACACATTCAGAAGAACCCAGAGCTGGACTGAAAAATCAGCTCATGCGCACCGTGGTAGGGCAGGGGCTGGGCTCTGTCCACGCACACCCCAAGGCCCCGGGTTCGCGCATGAGGCCGGCGGGGTGGGGGGAACAACCAAGATGAACAATGAAGTAAAATAAAGAAAACGCTGCTTCTTCCTCTCTGCCTATCTGTCTGCTCTCCTTGACTTCTGCTTGTAACTTTTCTTAAAAAAAAAAAAAAAAAATTTTCAGTTTAAACATCAGGCAAAAGTTCCAGACGAAGATGATCAGCACAGACTGCAATTATAAAAACATGAGCAGCTTCAAGCCCTGAAAACAGACCCCTGAGCTGTCACGAACCCAAGCCGGCCTCTGCCCTCTCAGTCATCAGAACACATCCCAGTGCTCTGTATGCGTGCTCCACCAGTCATTCGGACAGGAGCCAGAACAGCATTCAACCGCCGGCCGCTACGTAGCGGGGCACCAGCAGGCAGAGCGCCGGCCAGCGCAGCGGGCACGCCTGAAGAGGCTGGAGCCCACACAGCACTTCCTCCGGGGATCTGCCCTTTGAACCTGCTTCCAAACAACTGCGGCCCAGCCCGAGCCAGCTGTCATCACCGGACAGGTGGGAAGGAGCTGGCATGGGGGCCCAGTGCTCCAGTTCCTGGCTCTGGTCACAGAAATGAGCACCTCAAGGGGTCAAAGGCCCTCCCCACGGAAGCCTGGGCAGCCTGAGGGCACGCGTGGAGCGCCTCCCTCACCCCCTCACAGCTGCTACTAGTCCTACCTCATCACGCCAGGCGGGCGGGACACGTGGTCCCCCTAGAGACGCCCTCCAGGAGGGAGCCCCGGACCTGTGCGCGACCTCTTCCAGGGTCTGGGCCCGCCCCCGCCCCGGAAAGGAACCGCACCCGGCAGCACCCCACCGCAGCACAGGGGAGCGAGACTGCCAGGGCCTGCCTCTCCGCCTTCCCATGCTGCCCCGCACAGACAGCAAAGACAGCCGGGTGGGCAGCGGCATGCTCTGCCCTCGCCATCTTCACCCTCACGGGCTGGCTGCAGTGCTTTCGGGAGGGAGGCTCGGAGCCCGCCCGTCGGAGCACTGGCCTCACGGGAAGAACCAGCGCCTCTTCCCAAACAGCTGCTTTCTGATGGTGGGGAGACTGGCCCAGGTCACAGGGCTCAGCCACAGAAAGAAAGGCTGCTGTCCTACACGACGGCACCCTGCCGGCCTCCCTCAGCACCACTGGGACACGGCAGCCGGGCAAGGCAGCCTGGTGGGCTCAGAGCTGCCTGGAGCAGGCCAGGTGTCACACCCCTGGGATGCCCCTTGGGTCCCTCCCCGGTCCCTGCTCAGGTGCACCCATGCCCGTGCTCAGACCAGATCTGAACTGCACTCCGCTCACCAGGCAGCACTTAAGCTCACTGCGCTGCGGGCTCCATGCCGTGGAGTGTGGGTGACACCGCCCCACATGCTGACGGAGACAGCAGCGGGCATGGATCTGGCCAAGCCTCCCCTAAGCACATGCTCAACCACAGCTACGCACGCCCCGCAGAGACCCGGCCGGGCCAGGCCCAGCCCGCTTCGCACTAGAGACCAGGGGGCCGACCAGGGGGCCGACCAGGGGCCGGGTCTCGGGGTGGGGTCTCCCACAAGCGCCTCAGGGCCACGAAAGCCTACAGACCCTACGGACCTGGAACGGAAGTTAAAAAAAGGAATCCAAATGCAAACCACTCAACACGAATCTGTGTCCTCGGAGGAAAACCCAACATTGGGACACTGCTGCTTTTTCTGACAACACGGCTAGTCCTCGCATTCACACACGCAGGGAGCTAGCTGTCAAAGCGCAAAAGCCCAATTCCTCTCACGTCCAGACGGGGACGCCTCATCCTTTATTCCATAACCCGTTTTTGCTCATTGGATTCCAGCATTTTTGCACCAAAAAGCTGCCTCGTGCAAAGAAATCACTAGATGTCAACTGTCCATCGTCACGTTGAAGGAGCAAGACTGGGAGAACGTGCTTCCTCCCTCCTCCCGTGGACGCCACCCCGGCGCGCACCTTGCCAGCAGCAGCGGCGCTGTGCAAACGTTCGTCCCCTCAACTTCCAGGGCTCAACCACCACTGGGCTCGCCAAGCAGCAGGTTCGTGTTTTGGGGTGCTAGCCCGGGCACCCCAGGGTACAGTCACCATGTCGCAATAGTCGGAAACATAGCCTTTCCCCATTTTTCTCAACTGACCAGGTCCTCCTCTTACACTCTGGGTACGCGATCCGGTTATCTACACAGCAGCGTTCTTAACCTCAAGCCGCAGATAAAGTTGTTACAAAATTCTGGGTATGCTAGAAATAGGGGGACAAGCACATTTCTGGGTTCCTCCTCCATTTAAGGGATTTGCTTCTGGAACCCCACTTTGCAGGTGTCTAGACTTCTTCCATCAGCCCTTCCCGTCGCGCGGCAGGCATCGACCTCAAGCTGGGCCCCGGACTCCAGAACTTCACGCAGGGACGACTTCACCCACCTGACGCGGGGACACTTCCAGCAACAGAAGGAACAGACACACAAGGGTACTTTCGGCAAAACATGAAGCCAACAAGTGTTTTCCTTCCCCCTGAAATGCCTCGCCCGTCGCGCTCGCCGTCCCGTCGTGGAGGCGGGTTCTCGCCCGGCCTCCCAGGGGCTTCCCACACACCGGCGCCGGCGCCGCCGAGCCCGCGGGCAGGACCAGCAGCGGCGCCCCCGGTCGCCCGGGACCGCCGCGGACGCTGGCGCCCGGCTCCCCGCGGCCGCGGCGGCCCGCGCTCCAGGTGACGCGCAGCAGGCGGCGGCTCCGCGCGGGGAGGCAGCCCACCCGGGCCCAGGCCGCGCCGCCAACAAACTTTCCCCGCGCTCCGGCGCCGCGCCCGCGCCGCCGCCCCCGCGCCTGTCAGTGGCCGGCCGGCCGCCGCGCGGCGACCCGCCCGAGCTCCCGCGGGCCCCGGCCCGGCGTGCGGCCGCAGGTGAGGCGCCGCCCGGCCCTCGGGACCCCGGGCCGCCGCGCCTCGCAGGGCCCCGGGCGGCGCCGCGCGCGGCGGGGCGGCGGCCGGCGCGCACTCACCAGCTGGCTGGTGGTCCTGGCCATGGGCCCCGCGTCGGCGCGGGCGCCTCCCGCAGCGCTGCGCGGCTCGGCGCCTCTCAGCGTCCTCCTCCCCGCGGCGGAGCCCCAGCAATGGCCGCCCTCATCCTGCGCCCGCCCCGCCGCCCGCCGCCCCCGCCCCCGGCGCCGCCCCGCCTCCGCGCCACGCTGGGCGGGACTTCCGCCGAGCCGCCACCTAGCGGCCGGCCCATTGGTCGCGTCCGCCGTCGCTCCGCCGCGCCCGGGCCTGCCCCGCCGGCGCCCCCAGCCGCATTTCCGGGTTGGGCCCCGCCTGGGAGGGGCGCGCGCGGGCCAATCCCGGCCGGCGGGGCGGGGGCGAGCTGTCATCCCGGCGGCGCCGGGACCGGGAAACAGGCTCGCGGGGCCGGGCAGCCAAGGTCGCGCGGAGGCAGCGGCGGGGCTGGGGCTCCGTGAACACACCAGAAGGCGCCCCTTGACTGGAGACAAAACTGAGCGGTCGTGGAGGGAGACGCCGAGACTGGGCCCGTCCCGGGGACGCCTTCCGCACTTCCTTTGCCTGACGGTGAGGACGTTCCTAGCGCCGGCCTCGGCGGGGCAGGCGGCTCAGGCGCAGGACTGTTATTGATAACGATGATGATATTTAAAATTGTGGCAAAACAGACGAAGTTTGCCACCTTAACCAATTTAGTGTGCAGTTCAGAAACCTAAGTCTATTCGCATGTAGCGCTAGGATGACGCTCACAACAAAATCTGATGCATCCTTGTTACCTGAACTTTGCCTTTTTTCTTTTTTTTTTGGTCACCGGTAATGATGCACCTCTGGGTTAATTCTAGTTTTACTTGATTGAGAGATGATTGACGTGTAACCTCTTGTTAGTTTCAAGTATACACCATCCTAAGGATTCCGTGTGTAGATATTGCCAGATAATCGCAGTAAGTAGTTAAATCCTTTACCACACCCAGTTACACAATTTTTTTTGTAATGAGAGCTTTTAAGATCTACTCTCTGAGCGACTTTCAGATACACAACAGAGCATTACCAACTACAGTCAAATGCATCTGCTGCTGCAACATTTACATAGTCAAGATAGGAAGGGAGAGGAGGAAGAAACATTTTTATTTTTGCCCCCATCCCTAGAACGCTGGTTCTTGAGCTTTACTGTACCCACTCCAGCTGTCTCACAAGGACACACCAGAGCACTGCAGTTTTCAAAATAATTGTTCCTGACTCCAAAATAAAGACAGGTTTGTGGCACTCCCTTGGTGGCCTTGGGGTTCGTCCACAGGGCATAGTCCCACTTACATCCCAAGGTCTCTGATCAAGGCCTGGAGCCCAGAGGGTGTGGGCAGACAACCAAAATAAACAGCTAAATAAATAAAATGCTTCCTCCTCCTCTCTCTTCCTGCTTAACTACTCGTCTTCACTCCTGTCTGCACCTTTCCTTTAAAATAGTTTATTTAAAAAGTAACAATTTAGACAATATAGGCAAATGACAATTTAAAATATGAATCCATAATCCCTTGTGGCTGGAATGAAGTGTTGGATAGCAGTGATGGCCACTAAAATTTATTTTCTTGCTGCTTACTCTTTTTAGGAAGGCAGGCAGAGAAGGGAGAGAGAGGAAGAAGCAGCATTTTATTTAGATGGTTGCTCTCTGACCCCAGGCCACGAACCTGGGCCCTCGGGCGGGCGCATGTGGACTGCGCCCCAGCACCAGTTTGCACCTGAGCACTGGGGTGCCTGTGTGCTTACTCTCAGGAAGGCATTTTTAACCCTAATCTCATTTGTTCTGAACAAGCGACTTGCTATGTGGCACACTTTTCAGATGAGACAGCCCGGTGGGGAGGCAGGCCGGCGCGCACTCACCCACTGGCCGGTGGTCCTGGTCATGGGCCCCACGTGTGCAGTTCTGTACCAGGCCTGGGTCACATGGTACCAGGCGAGGACCAGTGTCCATGGCCGGATGCTGTGCCCTGACCATTGACTATGCAGCCCCTGTTCTGCCCCCCAGTCTTCTGTACACATATCCACCTTAGAAAACAATCAAGACAAATGTAACCCCTACCTACAACATAGCATCCCTACATCCCAACACCTGGTGCCACCCTCCTCAGTCCTAAGGGCCGGCTGTGGTGGACTCTGCTGGAGGAACTCTGCATTTACAGACCCCTGCAGTCTGCAGTGGCTACGCCCCATCCTGACGGACTCGAAAGGGGCTCCAGACTTCTCGTGATGGTATTCCTCTGGATACATTCTGAGGATATGGAATCACTAGGGCCAGTGTGGGCGCCCCTCTCAAAGCTCCTGGTACGTGCTACCAACTGCCCAGCACCCAGCCCACTCCCGGCACTCTCACCAGTGGACCCACCAAACCAAGACACTCTTGGGAACATCGTGAGCCTGTCCCATGTCAAAGCCCCACGACGCATCTCAGGTGCCGCGTCTGGTTTTGCCACACAACAGTCCACACGCTGCGCTTGTTTCCGTCTTTGGCTTCCACGGCCTCCCTGCTAACAGTCCTCGTCACTAGGTCACAGCGCACAGGACTCAGAGCTGGCTCCAACCACGCCAGTGTGCTCCTCCTGGACACCGCACTCAACTGCTTCCCAACAACCCTTCTCAGATCCGTTTCAGTCCTCACAAAGTAGGAGAAACTGCTCCTGAGAAAATGCAAATCATTCTTTCTTTTTTTAAGGAAAGGTGCAGCAGGAATGAAGGTGAGCAGGCAGGCAGGCAGGAAGACAGGAGGAGGAAGCACCTTATTTAGTTGTTCACATTATGTGTTTCCCCTCCCACCAACCCAGACTAAACCCAGGGATATGTGACCTGTGCTCCTTCAGAGGCGATTGATCTAACCACTGCTCCACCACGGGGGGCAGGGGGCACTATTTTCTATAATTTTATTAACTTTCATCACAACCTTATGAGATACTCAGTATTTAGCACAATCTTATGCAAGACGAAATTTTCCAGACAATGTACTAAGTGCGAGTGTAAATATATACACAGAACATCTAAAAACACCTCTCTCGCAGACACCTTTTCTCAGAAAGCTGTTGAAGGACGTGCTGAACCAAACAAAGGAGTAAAGCCCGAGGACAACACCAGGCCCAGGAAACAAGGAGAAACAGAACACGTAGGCTGGTGAGGAAGGGAAGTCCCAGGACTGGATCATTCCACAAATATGTATTGCTCTTCCTTCTGATATACCGGGGTGGGGCAGGGGGGTCCTGAAGGGGAGACAGCAAGCCTAATAAGTAAATCTTACAGAAGTTAAGTGCCGTGATTAAAAAAAAAAAAAAAAAAAAGTCAGCTAGCAGAGACCTACAGGGCCCGGGAGAAACGGCTGTTTCAAATGGGTAACAAGAAGCCCCAGGGCAGTGCAGGCAGCTCCCAGAACCAGGGGAGCAGGCTTCAGGGGGCTCTAGGAAAACGCCCAAAATGACGGCTTCGGGGCGGGGTGGGGGGTGGGGGGAGTAGCGTGAACTCGCCTTCGTTGCTGCCTGCACCTTTCCTTTAAAAAATAAAAAGTGACAGCTTTTCTGATGGGTTTGCCATCTAAAAAGTTGAATCTACAAGGAAAACTCAAGAAAAATGGAGAGAGAAGACAGTCGCCAATGAAGATGATTCAAAACTTCCAAGAAGTATTTACAAACACCCATGTACATGTAAACACCTAAATGTGTACGGAACTGAAGGCAGGCAGAGAAAAAACTGGAAGGACTTTAATGGCAGTCCCAGCCAGGCCAGAAAGTTTCTCTCGCCCTCGCAGAGCTGAGGCACCACTCCTGGGGTGGGGACGGCTGTCTGTCCTGGGACAGTGCGCACAGGGACAATGGTCTCACCTGTCCCAGCACGACTGACTTGCACTAGCTGGAGGAGGGAGAAGCCACTCCGCACCAGCTCTTTCTGTCCTGTCCCTGCCTCTGTCCTGGGGTAAGGGTGACTTCAGCCAAGAGTGCGAGGGCTTGGCCTGGCATTGCGAGGTCACGCTGCAGCCAGGATAGCAGGAAGGTGACAGTAACCACCCCGGGAGGGGCTGGAGGCAGCTGGGTGTGGGACACTGGCCGCTTGCCCCGAGCCTGTACTGGTGCATGTCTTCCTCGCTCTTTCTACAGCCCTCTTGGCACCAGGGAGAAAACGGGGCTCAGAGCCTACAGGTCCTGCCCGATCTCACACAGCTGCTGTATCAAATGCTGTGTGACAAGTTATCCCAAACCCAGAGGCATGAAACAGTGAATGCTGGTTATCTCCGGGTTCCTGCGGCCCAGGGTCTCTGGGAGGTCGGAGCTGAGCTGTCAGCCAGGACAACACATTTGAAGGCTTGACTGGTAGAGTAGTGGTTGGTCCACTGCCTCCAGCAGGGATGGAGTCCCTGGACCAGGGGAACAACCGAGATGAAAAACTAAAAAGAAAATGAAAATACTTCTGCCTGCCTGCCTTTATTCTTGTAACTTTTCTTTTTATTAAAAAAGAAGTCACGGTCAGGATGATGCATCCTGGGACAGACAGACTCACCGCTGGCTTTGCAGATGAAAGGGGGCATGAGGTAAGGGACGACGGCAGGTAAGAGGGCAGGTTCTCCATGGAGCCGGAGGAAGAAACCAACCTGCCACTGCCTGGATTTCAGCAGGCTGTCAATGACCCGTGACCTATATAGGTGTGTTTTTCTTTAAGGTGCAGGCAGGAATGAAGGTGAGCGGGCCAGCAGGGGAAGGAGGAAGAAGCATCTTATTTTATTCAAATAAGTCCTTCTGGCTCCCAGTCTCGAACCGGGGTCCTTGGGATGTATATGGACTAGCCCGGTGGACTAGACCTACTTGCTAGGATACTAGAGTGCACTGCAGCTGTGTTCTTTTAAACTGAATCGGTAGCAATTTGTCACAGCAGCACTAGGACACTCGTGCCAAGCACCCCTCCCTGGCCCTGCGGTGCCCCTCCAGGACAAGGAGCCCGCCAAGTGCCCCACCTCTCGGACCCGGAGTGCCTGGCTCCACAGGCTCCCCAACCGCTCTGGGGTCTGGCGTCAGGGGGAAGCTGGGCGCCTGGAACCTTCTGATCCCTCGTGGCATCTGCCCACTAAGGCAGGAACATCCAACTTACATAACGCGGGCACATGCTCAATAGAGATGGGGGGTCCCCACCTGATGCTCAACTGAAAGGTAGGAACTGCAGAGCAGGACCAAGAGCGCAAGCCCAGTTTGTAACACAAATCAAGATGTACATGCAGCAAAAGAGGCTATCGAGTGTCAGCAAGAACGGCAAGCAGGACTCAAGAGAGAGGTGCCCCTGATGTCACCTGGCTCCATCCTTCCCAGTGCCACTCCCAGCCCACCCAACCCCAAGCTGAGCAGGTCAGGAAGTGGCCAGAGGGGAGGGCAGTCCCTACCATCAATTCTCCATGCCCACTGGGGTGGGAGGGGAGGGATGGGATGTAGGGTGATCCCAGGGGCACAGTTGGAAGGGGAGATGTCTGCCCACTGTCCCCACCTGAGCCGGCCAGACTGCCCCGTGTCACTCCTGTTGGTGGCTCTTCCTAGCCCATGGCTGGAATTCGTCAACTATCAGATGCTGTGTGGCCGCAACACAACCCGCCCCCAGCAGTCCCGACTGGTCCCTGCAGCCAGTCCCGCAGAGCACAAAATGGGCAGTACTCTCCCTGGCCTGCTGTAATCACAGATTGCTGTGACTGCCCCTCTGCTGTCAGGGCGTGGTGGCCTCCTGACTCACCCAGCAGTGGCAGTAGACTGTCCTCATCCCCAAGATGGGTTCCCTGGCCTGGAACCCCCAGAGCCTCTCTGTGAATCAGGCCTGGGTGCCTCGCCCCACCATGGCCAGTGCGCCCAGCGCCCAGAAGCCCGTCATCCGGATAGGCGGCTTCAGAAGGTGCAGTTCGCTGGGCCCTTCAGCACTGGGACTCTGCAGTGGGCTGCGCCCCAGCGTGACTGCAGGCCTCCATAGTTCCCAGCCCAGCCGCCAGGCAGCACTTGCCGAGTCACAACCCGGCTGCCCAGTCGGCCCCCACCAGGCACTCTCATTGGACTCATGCGACACAGGAGTCAGCAAGGCAGTGCTGGGAAGACACCCCGGCCCCTCCATCCCAGTGAAAAGCACTCCACCCACCACTGAGTCACTCAGGTCCACACCCGCACTGTGACAAGTCTGCCACCCCACTTGTCTGTCCTCACTGCCAACCAAGGTACAGCCCCTCAAGGTCTCCTTGCCACTCCAACACCAAGGCGCCTTTAGAATAGCACCACCTGGGAGGTGGAGCTGTCAGAGGAGGGAGAGGTTCGTGGTCCCTCCCACTGGGGAGATGAGATGAGGGTGGAGGCCATGGCTGCCCCACGCGAGTCACCAACGACATGGCACTGTGCACGCAGGAAGCTGACGTGGACATCTTATTCTTTATAAAACACTGAAAACGCCCTCCAGCAGCTGCCCCCATACCCCAACTCCCACCGGGGCTGCAGGGCCTGCCCCACATCCGACACTTGGTAGGTGCCTCAGTTTCCCCATCTGAGAAGCGGGTACAAATAAGACAGGCCTTTAGGATTTCTGCAAAGCAGGGAGGCTGGACCTGATGGACCAGCTCCTGTGTCCCTGCCTGCCTGCAGGTGGCTCTTCCTAGCAGGTGGCAGGAGCTGGCTGGTCAGCTGTCGAAGGGCTCATGGGGAGACCAGGACTCTTGGTGCCCCTGCAGGTGGTCCCTGCCCCAGGCCGTCCTTCATGGGGCCATTCACCCTCACAGGTGGGACCCTGGATGTCGTTTCTTGGGCCTGGAGCATTACTTTAGTGGGCTGCGTGGCAGAAGAGTGTCCTGGGACCTGCTCCAGGGACTGCACCAAAATGAAAGGGAAGAGGGTGGCCCCAGGGACCCCAATGGGGGAAAATCAAGACAACCAGCCCAGACCCAGGGCTGCGCACAGCTGACCTGTCATAGGTGTCCGTGGAGCCAGCGGGACCCCCAAGCCCCCTCCCCAGCAAGCTAGGGAGCCCAACATCCACACTGCAGTGCCTGGGCCAAGGACAGGAGGCACAGCGACCAGGGCAAGCAGTGACGGCACAGGACACCGGCGGGAGACGGGTACGTGGGGCCCGTCACCAGGTTGGGTGAGGGGGTGGGCGGTTCAGAACTGATGCCCAAACACCGAGTGAGGGCTTGGGCTGGCAACCTGGGGAGGGGAGGAAAGAACCAGAAAGGAGCTTTGACAATCCCCGGGCCACGAGGGGTGCAAGGGACAGCAAGTCAGGGCCCGATGACGATGCCACCTGCCACAAGAACGGGCGGCCGGGGGCCCAGAGCTGGCGTGGAGGCCTTGAGGGCTGGGGAGCAGTGCCCTGCGGCCCTGCCCAGGCCCACACCGCCCTCAGGCCTGCACCACCACCCACCTGCAGGCAGAGGGAGCCTGGGACAGCACATACCTGCCTCCTATTTAGTCTGGGGCCCACCCGAGCCCCACCATCTCCAGCTCCTCCCAGCTGTTCATCTCCCATCTTGTTCCATCACTTAGGGTTGGCTCCCACAGGTAAATCTCTGCAGTCATCTCCACTCTGTCTCCAGGCCCCTTCCTGCCACTTCCAGCCTGCGGCCAGTCACCTCTTGCCTCTATTTCTAGTCCCGCAGCACCCAAGCAGATCTGAGAATGGGCCCTGTCGCCTCCACTGGGGCCCCACCCAGCCTGTGGCCACCGCGGGAGCCCTGGGGGAAAGCAAGAAGCTCTACTTTGAAGACCCGAGACAAGCAGGGTCCCCACTGGGTGCACATTTATCTGAGCCAGCCTGCCACCTGGACAGGGCTCCACTCGCGCGTGGAGACCAGCTCCTCGGCTGCCAGCCCTGACAGTGTCCAGCTGGGGCTGGCCGTCCTTTCCCGCGTGGTCCTCAGTCACTGCTGGGTCTCCTCCGCCTGCCACACCAGCTGGCCCGCAATGTAGGTGGCCCGGACGTGGAGTGAGTCGTCCAGCACCACGAAGTCTGTGTGAGAAGAAGCCCAGTCCTGCCCGGCCCGCCCTGAACCCAGACCCATCACAGAGGCCCCGGAACAAGGCACCTGGAGCAGGAACAAGGGACGATGCTCCTAGCCTGGCCCACCTCAGATGGCAGAAGGCCTGGTCTGAGGAAGGGCCACATTGAGCAGGTTGGCTGCCCGCACCCACCTGGGGAGAAGGGAAGCCCCCGGTCCCGCCATGTCCACGGGCCTGACCTGCATCGGCCCCGAAGTCCAGGGTTCCCTTGTGCTTCTCCAGTCCCAGCAGCTGGGCGGGGTGCAGGGACGCAGCCTCCAGGGCCGACTCCACGCTGCAGCCTGCCCAGGGCACACAGTGCTGAGCTACCAACACGGAGGTGGGGCCAGAACTCCGCACCACCTGGCAGGCCCCGGCTCTGAGGACACTGCCTAGCACCTTCTTCCCAGCCCTGCAGGGACCCTTCTCTCAGTGACAGAAAGCTCTGAACCCCGACACCCTCTTGCCAGTTGCCAGGGGACTGTCCCGAAGGATCAGGGATGACCCTGAGCATCCAAGAAGCCGGTGAGACCTGGTGCTCTGCTCCTACCGACCCCTAAAAGTGACCAATACCAATTCTTGCCACCCCTCATCAGCCCCAGACCAGGCCACTGCACCTTCTGGTCCGCTCGCTCCTGTCTAAACGTATCTAGTCCTGACCCTGAAAAGCCCACCACCCACAGGGTCCAGTCCAAGGTCTCTCCATGGGACAAGGGCCCCTCTGCCCTGCCACCCTGCCTTTGACACCGGCCACCTGGGGGTTCAAGCCATCCACTCCCCACCACGCTCTCCCCATACCAGGAGCACCCTCGGTCAGCCCTGCTCAGGGCCAGTCCCGGGGACCCCGTGGAGACACGCGGATGCGGCCCCGGGTGGCCCCCTCCCTCCAGCCCCAGCACGCTGACCTGTGGCCTGCAGGAAGTGCCGGACACAGGCGTCCATGGGGGCGATGCTGCCGCTCAGTGTCTTGGTGCCTTGAGAGCAGAGGGCGCTGAGCGGGGCCCCGGTTCCTCGCTGCCATTGCGGGGCTGCTGCCTCCCACAGGGGTGTGCGGTCACTCACCCGCCACGTAGGCCGTCAGCCCGTCCACCTCCACCTCCTGCTGCCCCAGTGTGTGACGGCCATTGCCCAAGCCCAGGGCAGGGACGGCATCCGTGACCAGCACCAGTCCTGTGGGGGGAGGACTCAGGGTCAGCCGCCCCCTCGCCCGCCAGCCCGCCCGCCCGGCACTCACCCTGCGGATGGGCCCGGTGAGCGATGCGGAGGGCGGCGGGGTTGGTGTGCGTGCCGTCTGCAATCATCCCGTAGAAGATCTGGCGGCCCGGGGGCAGCCGGTCGCTGGTCAGCAGCCCGACGATGCCGGGGTCACGGTGGTGGAACTGGGCAGGGGTGGGGGGGCAGTGAGCCGCCAGGCCCCGCTGGCCCGGCTGCCCACCCGCTCCGCTGGGGCACTCACAGGCAGCATGGCATTGAAGAGGTGCGTGATGAAGGTGGCCCCGCTCCGCACAGCTTCCTCTGCGGCCTGCAGGTTGGCCACCGAGTGCCCTGCTCGGGGACATGGACTCAGACTCTGGCCCCACAACCTGTGCCCGTGCCCGGGGGCGACCCCTTACCGAGGGACACGCAGATGCCACGAGCCGTCAGCGCCTGGATCACCTCGTGGCTGCGGCCCAGCTCGGGGGCCAGGGTCACAATGCGCACGTGGTCCAGGAGCCCGTAGGTGGCCAGCACGTCGTGGAAGGCGTCGGCCTCAAAGGAGCGCAGGTGGGCCTCGGGGTGTGCACCCCGCTTCTCCCTGCTGATGAATGGGCCCTCCAGGTGCACCCCTGGGGGAGGGGAGATGGCTCCAGCAAGCTCCCCGTGCCCGTTACGGGGTACCTGGGCGGGAGGGGCTGCCCACAGGTCCCCAAGGAGTCCCCCGGGGTGGGGGCGGGGGGGGGTCAGCCACTCACCGAGGACCCCTGCCCCATGGGGACCACCACTCTTCACAGGGATCTGAGGAAGGACCTGAGGGGAACCAGCCGTTAAATCCCTGACCCCTGTAGCCCAGTACCCAGAGGTCAAAGCCCAGCAGGTCCGATTCCAGAGCCCAGCCCCTAGCCTTCCTCGACAGGCTGGACCCAGAGACAACAGAGCCGGAGGCAAGAGCAGCAACCCGCCAGGACTAGGCACGTGGCACCAGGCCTCCCAGGTGGCCTTGTCCAGGTCACAGCGAGGACACGAGTCTGCAGCGAGGCTTGTACAGCAGAGGCAGGGCCCACCCAAGGCCTGGACCGTCACTGTGGTGACACATCCCTGGGCGAC
Organism: Solenodon paradoxus; assembly: GCA_004363575.1. Lineage (NCBI taxonomy): Eukaryota > Metazoa > Chordata > Mammalia > Eulipotyphla > Solenodontidae > Solenodon > Solenodon paradoxus. Next base: position 77,683 of record RJWH01003690.1, read on the forward strand.
AGGCAGGTGTCCTGGCCCGCACCTCCTCCTGCAAGGTGGGACCCTGCAGGGGGCTGAGGCTGCTGGACGCTCCCGCCACACGCCACTCCGAACAGCAGTGAAGCGGTTTTTTGACGCTTAAACCCAGGGTGACCAAGGACCAAGCTGACAAACAGAACCAAGTGGGCGGCAGCGGCCGGGGCTGGGTCCTCAAAGGGAAGAGCAGGTGAGGGGGCAGCGAGGGGCAGGCGGGTGGGCGTGTTTTTAGCCACCAAGCAGGGGTAAGCGCAGCCCGAGGCGTCCGGGTGCCCTCACCTGGGGTGGCCCCAGTTCACCACTGCCCGGGAGAGCCTGTGATAGGAGACAGAGTGGGTGACAGACAGGACAGAGTTGCCCCAACTCCCAGCACGAGCAGCTTAGACCCCTGACGTGGACAGGATGTTAGAGAAGATGGCCTGCAGGGAAAAGCAAGCTTCTCCACTTAAAAAGCGTGAACTCAGACCCTCCCTGGTGCAGGAGTGGTTGGGTCTGGCTCTCCAGCCGGCGCAGTCCACACATATCCCCCAAGAACCCAGGCAGAGAACCACCAGATACGACAAATTAACCTTCCTTCTCCTCTCTCTTCCTGCCTTCACGGCCCAGGACCCTGGCTCCTCGGAACTGCAGGGGGTGCTCCACTAGAAAGAAGGTGCAAACCCACAAGATGAAGGCCAGGGTCCTGGACAGAGCGGCACGGAGCCAGGGCCCCAAAGGTTTCTGTGGGAAGACACCTGCCAGGACACGGGGAGCGCCTCACGCTCCGGGGAGAGGATGGGCGGAAACCTGGAGTTGAATCAGCAAGTTCCAAATACGAAGCAAGCAGGCACGCCCTGGTGGAGTCGAGGCCAGGGTGTCTGCCTTCGGCTGGCACAGCCACATCCACCCCAAACAGCTGGGTCTCCGTGCTGGCGCCGGGGAAACCCCCAAGATGAACAAATGAATAGATCGGTGCTGCTTCCTCTCCCCCTGCCTGCCTCCTGCCTGCTCGCCTTCGTTCCTGCTGCACCTTTCCTTTAAAAGAAAACCCCAAAGCTGAGCCGACAAGGGAGACCGAGGCTGGGCATCCCTCACATCTCTGCTGACTAAGCCGAGCCCACAATCATCGGGGGGAGGCTGGAGGAGGGCGGCGGGTGAGAAAGCACCGCCCCTCACGAGCAGGCGGCCAGGAGGCCAGCACAGGCTCTAAAGATAAGAGGACAGAAGCCAAGGGTCGCGTGAGTCCAGAGCGTCCTCGTTGGGAACAGGCCAGAGCACAGGGCTGCTGTTCCCTAAGGGGCCATGTGACATGTGCATGAGCTCACTACAAGCCAAGAGGGGAAAAGATCATTTCTGAGATTTTCCACAACAGGTTTAAAAGGAAAAGCAAAGAAGCACTAAGTGGGAAGAACAGAATGAAGGCCAGTCTGCAGGTGAAGGAAATGGGTGCTTTCAAGGATACAAAGCCAAGGAGAGGTCAAAGTGCAGAGGGCGTGAGAGGCCAGGTGCTGCAGCCTGGGGGCCACCCTGCCAGGTGCCTGTTCTTGACTCAGCAGACAGGGGACCTGAGCAGGAGCAGCCCAACCAGCTCTCCCTCTGAGGAGGGGAGCAGAGAGCACGGGTAGAGGAGTCCCCAGAAAGAGCAGGTCTCAATGGAGCAGACACAAGGACAAAGGAGTCACCCAGTTCCGCGTGGAGTGAACCAGCCTGGGGCAGCCGGGGGGCAGGAATCAGTCGGTTGGGGGGTGCCCGTGATGCCGGACGGATGCACTCTACCTTCAGAGCGTTCCCGGTTCCCACTGCAGGTGGGGAGGTTGGCTTATGCAGGGTCCCCCAGGGCCCCGGGCCCCCAAGTGCTCACGGAGGGCGAAGGAAGTATGCAGAACAGGTGCCTATTGGCCAGAAACTTCACCTGTGGAAAAGTCCTCGCAGTCCAGTCACTGTGCCACTGGACGCAGAGGCCGGAGAGCCAGCTGGGCCTGGGAGAGGCTGGGGCAGGGGCTAGAAGGCGGGGCTGGAATCTGCTCAACGGGAGGAATGTGAGGCTGGCAGAGGGTGGGGAGGGGAAGCCAGGTAACTCACAAGGCCCCAGGAGCGGAGGGCCCCGCATGGCAGGTCTGTGCTTTGACATTTGATTCTATGATGCGGGAAGCAGGGGAAACGTGCAGAAAGATGTTCGAGCTGACTGACCACTTCCTACGCAGCAAGCACACTGCTGAGGGTCAACAGCCCCGAGAGACGGGCTCCACTACGGGCTCCACGACGAGCTCCCTGCTTTGGGGCTGAGAAGAAGGCTCAGGGACGGGGGAGGGGTGACCTCGCGCCTCACTGGAGGCCACACCCAGCCCACAGCGCAAGCAAGTCTGATGGCAAGACCGGAGGGAAACCAGCCTTAGCACCACATTGCAGGGTAACACGGTTACTCTCCAGGCTCTTAACGATGCAGCCAAGCTGTAGACTGAGGTGAAAAAAAGGAAAAAAGTGCTTCCAGGAAGAAGACAGTTACACAGCAGGTGACCTGGGGAGCCTGCAGAGGAGAAGGCTTTAAAGGGATGCAGGAGGGGGCGCGGCCAGGAGGGGGACGCCGGAGCTGTTTCTGGAAGGCAGGCTGGGAAAAGTCCCACAGCAGCAGACCAGGGGAGGCAGTGTCACTGAGGAGCTGCCAACCGCGGCCCCGCCCTTGGGCGAAAGAGCACTTCTGGAGCCAGGAGGCACCAGAGTGGGGAGGGCGGCGGTCGGGGAGGTGCTGAGGCAGCGAGTCCAAAGGGAGGCTGCAGAGCTGGGGGCCTCATGGCCCTGGTGGTCAGGGCGCAGGCCCAGCTGGAGGGTGGAGCTGCAGGTGCCACGGGCCACTTGGGGGAGAGGACGAGGTGGGACATAGGATTGCTCAGGAGCCCGACCTCACCTGGTGATAAACCTCAGGCGGCGAGGTGACCAGAGTGGGGCAGAAGGAGGTGACGCCGTGAGACAGGATCCTTCGGGCCACCAGATCCACCCCCAAACCCACATCGTCAGTGGCCTGAGAGAAGTCCACGCCAAAGCCACCTGCGGCCAGAGAAGAGGCAATGGCACAGGGCCCACGGGGCCCCCGGCGCCTCCCCGTCCCCCCCGCGCGTCCCCCAGGCCCGGGGCCGCACCGTTTATCTGCACGTCGATGAAGCCCGGGGCCAGGATGTGGCCCCCACAGTCCCGCTGCTCATCGGCCACGCGCCGCTCCTCAAAGAACAGCTTCTCAGGATCCAGGATGCGGCCGCCGCGTACCCACAAGTCCTCCCTGAGGACGAAACTCGGGGCTCGGGTCGCCGCCAGCTCTGTGCCCGCCGGACACCGCCTGGCCCACAGGCTGCGCAGGCGACACTGCGGCCCGCACCCCAGGCTCCCGCATCTGAGCAGCGCACGCCTCGCACCCCCGGCCCCCGGCCCGCCCCTGAGCAGCGCCCGGCCCGCAGGGGACACTGGGGCCCGCACCCCCGGCCCGAACCTGAGCAGCGCCCGGCCCCGCAGGACGCGGCAGTTGGTGAACCGGAGGACCCGGGCCCGCGCCACGCCCTGCGCGCCGCGCATCCTGAGCCGCGCCGAGCACCGCGCAACTGGCGCTGCGCCCACGTGACTTTCAGCTGACGGGCGGCACCGCAGCCATGTGACCCGCCGCCCACGTGACCCGCGGTGACGCAGCCGGAGGGGCGGGTCCTCGTCCCGCCACGCCCCTACACAAGTCACACTTGCACATCCGGTCATATCCGAGAACTTTATTTGTCACAGCTCGGCGCCCGGGCCTGGGGGCCCAGCACGCGGCCCAGGGGAGCCCAGGGCAGGAGGGTGGTTCCTTCGCGTCTCAGAGCAAACGGTAACCCCGCAGGCAACACTACTTATAATTACTATATGATGGGAGACGTATGAACAGGTCACATCTTTATAAATAAACATCCAGTGAAGAGAAAGTGACAAGTTATTTCATCCCGATACACAGAGCACTCTGGGGCGGGCCGAGGCGACATCCTCACTGGGGGGCCTGGAGGGAGATGAGTGGCCGATGTCCACGCACGGGGCGGGTGGGCGGGCGGGGAAACAGACGTGGGCACTAGGACACTGCGCATTTACAAGACCAGCTACCGGGGCAGCGGCCCGTGCGTGCCAGGCATTCGTTCTGGAATGAGGGGGGGTGCTCTTTACATCATATTGTGGCTGGTGGGCCGGGAGGGGCTACTTTGTGGACAGGATGAGAGCGACGATAAGACCGTAGAGGCCCAGCACCTCGGCGAAGATGAGGATCAAGATCATGCCCACGAACAGCCGGGGCTGCTGGGCAGTGCCCCGCACGCCCGCGTCCCCCACAATGCCGATGGCGAAGCCGGCTGCCAGCCCGCTCAGGCCCACGCTCAGGCCGGCGCCCAGCTGGAGGAAACTCCTGTGGAGGGACACACGATCAGCAGAGCCAGGCGGCAGCTGCCCGGTGCCCACCCCCAGCACCAGGCAAGCCCCCCAGGACTCACTTGTAAAGGGTGATGCCATCATTCAGGGAGTTGGCGATGAGGACGGCCACCACCAGGCCGTAGATGGCAATGATGCCAGCCATGACCACCGGGATGATGGACTTCATGATCAGCTCTGGCCGCATGACCGACATGGCAGCGATGCCGGTGCCACTCTTGGCCGTCCCGTAGGCAGCACCCAGGGCTGCGGGGGAGAGCGAGCAGGGAGGTGAGCACAGCTGGCCGGGGCCAGGGCTTAGGGGGTAGCTTTGGCACAAGGGTCACCCTGAGCAATCACAGGCCAGCCCTGGAAGGTGGGGTGCTCTGCTCTGCTCTGCCGGAAACCCCCAACCCTCACCCTAAAGGGTCAGCAACCCAGTGATGGGGACAGTGGAGATTGTGGCCACCTCTGTCCCACCTGGAGTCCCAGGCACTCAAGTCAGGAAAGGTCTGGAAATGCAGCGGTTCGATACACCTCAGCAGACCCGAGTCCCACCTTCCCGGGCATGCTCCTGGGAGGGATGAGCGGCCTTCAGCAGGCCTGGGTTCTAGGTTTGGAGAGTGGACTGGAAATGCCAGAGGCACAGGGAGGGGATACCCTGGTGCTGCTTCCTGCCCTTGGCCTCCAGTAACAGGCTGTCTCTGATGTCACTGCCTTCTGAAGGACCCCACTCCAGGTCTCTGTCCTTGAGTCTACACAGCAATGTTTGCACAGAACAGTAAGTCTTAAGGGCCCAGGCGACTCGTGGGACCTCTGCCACCTGCTTGAGCAGACATAGGTAAGGAGGGAGGAGCTGGTCATGCCCGCATTTTTATTCACCTACCAAGAGCACAAAGGTGCAAGCAAGCAGCTGAGGTCAGGGACTCCACTTCCCAGAAGAGTGCAGTACTGGGTTCAGCAGAGTGGGGAGGGCCGAGGGACCTGGGGAGGGGCTTTGTACAAGAGGTGACCTCTAACTGGAGGTGATAACGGACCAACAGCCTTCCTGTGACCGTCCTAGGAAGGCTGGGAAGGATTCTAGGGAGAGTGGCAATGGGCGGGGCAAGGGGGTTCTGCAATGCCTTGTCCACACATCTAGAGAAGCCCAGATGCTGTCCGCCCCCAGCGCCTTCAGTCTGGGGTGCAGGTCTCCACGAAGCCTCTCCTGAAGTCTTCCGGTGGTGAGGCAGTTTTGGGCTCCTGCTGCAGGCTCAGGCTGGGTCCCCTATGTGCAAGGGGCTGGCTCCACGGCTGCTACTTGACAGGGATGGGACAGCGCGGCACCGGGTGGGAGACCGACTGCAGGGAACCCGACATCCAAGTGTGGGACCGTCTCGGCAGATGGTGTGCTGGGAGGCCCGGAGGAACAAAGGGAATATATGGCCACAGCCCAGCAGCAGCAGGTGTCCAGAAGGACAGGCCGAGAGAAAGAGGAGAACCAGGAGGCAGTTCCCGGAATACAGGGTGCCCACTCACAGGAGGAAGTCATAGAAAATACTGAAGAGAACCTGACAGAGTCGTGGAAGATTTGATGAAGAAATAATGGACAGAACTTTTGTCACAAGTTAAGAAAAAAGGGGAAGCTAGATTGGGAAATGGGGATTGGTGCCTGACAGTGACAGCCCAGAACTAGGCTGGGGTCAGAGCTTGGAGTATGGCTGCTGGCACATGCTCAGGCAGCCTCGAGGTAGATGGAGACAAACTTTGAAAACAGTGCAGAGGAGTGAAGATGTTGGGAGCACTGGCCAAGTGAACAGCTGCTGGTCCCTTAGAACCCATTCAGCAGGTGGGCGGCTGCAGGAGGCTGCTCAGTCAAAGGGGTGCCTGCAGAGGTGTGCTGCCAGGCTCCATGGGAAAGTACTACGCTTCAGGAGAGGATGAGGGGCACTTGGCGACCAGGGGAAGCTGGGTACAGAGGCCACAAAAGGGGGAAATCGGGGCTCCAGGAGCAAGCAGTCATGGCCAGAATCCCAGGTCCAGCAGTGCCTGCACCTAGCAGAAGCTGCATCAAGATTTGCTGGGTGAACGAATGAACCCACAGGTTCAAAGTGGAAGGAGGCCTTCTGGAGGCAGAGAGAAAAGGCTGGGGGAGGGCCACCACCCAGTTGAGAAGTGCTGGTGCACGGGAGCCTGGGAGGAGGAAGAACCGGCCTCTCTGGGAGGGAAAGGGAAGTCTTCCCACCACCAATGACTGCTCCTTACACATGACGGGAAAGGCAGGCTCAGCAGCAGCTCGTGACTGGCAGGCAGGTCAGCCCAGACAGCGGCAGGCCCTGAAGGGAGCAGAGCCCCCAGCCCCCACTATTTACAGTCAGCAGAGACTGTTTAGAGTTCAAATCGGCCACGTACCTGTCAAGGGGAGCTTTCCCGGCCCACTAGGGAGGGTGGGGCAGGGCAGGGCAGGGTCATCAAAGCCCACATCGGACCTAGATTAGACCAGGCCAGGCCAGTCCAGGGGAGCTGCAGCCAGGCCAGGCCTCAGCACCCTGGGTCCCACATTCCTGTACCTGGCACCAGCACCCATCGCCCAAGTAGGTCAATTTCCACTCAATTGGACGTCCCGGGGCTGTCAAGACCCAATTTCAAAAGCTGGGTGCCAGCAAAAAGCCTGGACTGCCCTTTTCCCACTGCTAGAGCAGTCTTCCCCATTCCAGGCCTGGAAGAAGAGGAAGGTCATTCATTCACTCACCAGTCCATCCATGTTTCCACTGGAGGACTCTCCAAGAAGACCCAATCGGCTCAGAGCAACCCCGTGTCCCACCGGAGGCGGGCGGGCGGGCAGGCAGCCGTCCACACAGCTCTGACGCTGGCCAGCCTCCCAGACACCCGCCTTCGCCTTCGGCCTGACTCCGACCCCCCACCCAGGGCAAACGCTCCCACCCTTGGATCCCTGCCGGCTCTCAGGATCAAGCCCTCAGCCCCGCTTTCCCAACCAACCCACAGGGTGTTGGGAAACAGCGACAAGCCCTAACCGGAAGCACCTGCCGTCGGGACAGACCCACCTCGCTCCACCGGGCCGGGCCGCGCCACCACCAAGGCGAGCGCCGCGCCCGCCCGCCCCCGCCGCCCGCCGCCCGCAGACGGGCCGGGCCGCGCCGGGGCGCTCTCCGAGGTGTGATGTCACACCTGCCCGCAGCCCGGGGGGGCGGGTGCGGAGCAGGCGCAGGGCCGCGCGCCCCCACCCCAGCCCTCCTCCGCCGCGCCCCGGCGAAGACGGCAGCGGGCCGCCGCCCCACCCCCGCGCCGGCCGGCAGCCCGCGGGCCCGAGCCCCGGCCGCAGTCACCGGAGGCCCGGCGCGCCCAGCGCTCGGCCGGCGTCGGAGTGACGTCACGCCGCCCCCGCGCCCCGCGCCCCCCGCCCCGGGCCCCCCGGCCGCGGCGCTCACCGCTGAAGATCATGGCGCACGAGGCACCCATGATCGCGAAAAAGGCGGCGTACTCGGGGCCGCTCTTAGTCTCGACCATGTCTGCGGGCGGGGCGGGGGCGAGTCAGCAGGCCGCAGCGGGGCGAGGTCGCGCCGGCGGGACGGGCGGCGGCGGGCGGCGCGCGGCGGGCGGCGGGCGGCGGGCAGCGAGCGGCGGCGGCGGCAGGCGGGCAGGCGGGCGCTGCGAGGCGATCCAGCCGGTCAGCCGCTGCGCTCTAAATACCAGCACCGCAGAACAAAATGGCGGCCGCGGCCGCGTCACATGACCCGGGCCCCGCCCCTCCGGGCCGCACCACTTCGCGTCGGCGGGGGGCCCACGGCGCCAGGGCGCCCGGGCTCCCCGCTGGCCCCTTCGACGCTGTGCCGCCGGCCCGCCGACCCGTCCCCAGCTTTCCGCCCGCCTCGGCCTCCGCAGGAGCACTGCTGGGCGTCGCCACGCTCCGGACCCCGGGGCGGTGGGCCCGTCCGAGCCCCGGGGCGGGGCGGGGCGGCAAGCGCCTCTTTAGCATATGGGCGGGGCCTCCGGGACCCCGCCTTCTCTGCGGCTGCGCGGCGCTAGCCCCGGCTCGGGTTCCGAGCGGTGTGGTCTCTTGGTTCGCGGCGAGGAGTCCGACGACGGGGTTCCCACTGCCTTGTCCCCAGGGACCCAGGCCCACGGTCTCTCCGGGATGTGCTCACACCTCCGGGGATCTGAGAGCCCTGACAGGCGGGACCGAGATCCCGGGTCCCGGGCGCCAACTCCTCTGTTCCAGCCCGGGAAAGCCCCCACCCCCGGCCTCTGCCTGCAAACCTCCCGGGTCTCCCGGTCGCCCCCGCCCCCACTCCGACCCCGGTGTCCTCCAGAGCCAGAGCCACCTGACCGCGAGCCAGCAGTCGGTAACTTCATCCCTAGGCTTCAGGAAAAAGGCTCCTCCCCCAGCTGCATGGGCTCCCCGCCCTGGCGTCTGGACCCGGGCTCTGCAGCGTCGGGGGCGTTCCGTCCCTCAAGACGGATCCTTGGCCAGCCGGGCCTGCCGGTCTGCGCAGTCCCTAGAGGCTTCTCGGCGTCTCTGCACCTTCTGGGCCCTGCCCTGTCTCCGTGCCTGTCCTATGCAGGGCTGCCTGCATTTCGGGAGCAGTGGTGCGTGGTTCCCTCCTTGGAGGAGCAGGCAGCCGGGTCTGGACTGGCGCTGCCCTGCTGACCGCCTGTGGTGGTCCGATCACCCAAACTGGCTGCCTTGTCTCTACCACCAGCTGTGGTCCCTCCCTTAGCCTTTTTGTCCCCTCACTTTCAGGAGCTCTGGTTGGCTGTCATCTGGTCCTGGGTCTCCTCTGAGGCCCACCTCCTGGTCCCCTGCTCTCCCTGAGTGGCCTGGGTGGCAGCTGTCATCAACCTTCACACGGGCAGGCAGGGGGCTCCCCTGCCTGCCCTCTGCCGTTCTCTCAGCACTGCCTTCCACAAAGGGGCGCCCTCGCACCCCCTGGCCCTGCTCAAGGCTGGCCCCCCACACGGAACTCAAGAGAGGAGCCTTGCCACCTCCCTCTGCCACCTTCTTGCTTCAGGAAAGAGGAATCTTCACTCGCAATCTCCAGCCCCGCCAGCCCCCAGCCCCCTCCTTCTGAGCTCCTTGCCCTTGCCAAGGTCACTGGTGACTGCCATTTCTCTGAAGAGACGGACATTTGTCAGGCTGTCTGAGTGGCCTCTCTGACACGACAGCCACTGTCCTCGTCTTCACACACTCGCCTCTTCCACCACCTCCTAGGCTCTGGCACTTTCACTCCTTTTTAGCATCATAGGGAGGATCAAGGACGGGACCAGGCCACCTCAGCTTCAGGGCAGATGCTGGGTGTCCCCAGACTCCTCCCCTGGGCGAGCATGTCTTTGCTGTAGCTTTATTGTCCGTCTTACACCGTACTGTCCCTCACCTGCACATGTCCAGCCTGACCACTCGGACTGTCCCTCGCTCCCACCTGTTCAGCCCCTATCACCCTCTGTGAGCCCGGGGCCCCTCAGCCCCAGGTCCAGCCCCCATAGCGCCAGGCACTGAGGGACCAGGGCTGAGGGGACCCAGGCCAAGGAGCTGGCTCTGGCTGGGAGCTGGGAGGCTGTGTGTGTGTGTGCACATGCCCTGGGAGTCGGGTGCAGGTCAGGCCACCTTCTGGAAACATGGCAGCCTTACAAGCACAGTGCCTGTAACCCCCCACAGCCAAGCCCCGAGGCTGGGACATCAGGGAAACAGTCCCCTCCTGGGGTTCATGGTCAGCTTTCCTCATGGTGTTTTGTGCCCGAGATCGAGTGTGAGTGGTCACAGTGGTCTCCAGAAGGACTGCTGGCCCCTCAAATCAGCATGTCTCAACCTGGAGCCACCCCACCCCGTCACCACTGGCTTCTACTCAGTTATTTCCATTTTGGGTAAAAGACACAAAATCCCCCAGCCACTCACCACCAGAGTCAGACCAATGCACGCTGATTACTCACTGCTGGGTGCCGCGCCCTGACTGGGAGTCCCGGGTCCTGCCGGGTCCCAGCCTCCAACTTGGTGACTGTCACTCAGCCTCACCTTCCTCACCCTAAAGTCACGGGGTTACTTTCGCGGTCATTGCCTTCTGGGACCCTCCAATGGCCCCCGGAGCGTTTGGGGACACTACCCAATCTCACATGGTGCTTTGAGGAATCAGCATGGCCACCCTCCTTGTGTGACAAGGAGACAGTTGGGGTGGTTTCGCCCTGACCGGGTCACGACCTGATAATGCAGAAGTGAACTCCAGGTGGGGTTGCTGGGCTGCAGGCTGGGAGGTCGAGGCCGGGCCAGTGGGAGGGGGTGCAGAAGGGCCGGCCTGCCTCCTGTTCACAGGGAGGGACACTGAGGTCGCGGCATCAAGCTGGCTCGTCCTTGCACAAGAGGTTTGGGGATAAAAAGAGAGACTTTGGAAAACTCAACCCGACCTTGAGAAGGAGAAGAAGGATGTGGACTGCGGTCTGACTCCCCAGGGGGAAAAGAGAAGTTCAGTGTCACTTTATGGAGACCTGACAAAGGGAGCTCAAGAGACCAGGATCAAAATTCCAAATGACTGGAAAGTTGACTTACCCAAGGGAAGCCATGTCAGAGGAGAAAGACGAGCCCTGACCGGCAGCTTTATCACGAACATCAGGATACTGGACAGCCCAGGCTGGCGCCTTCTCCCTGCGGACAACCCCAGGGGGACAGGCCAGGGCTGGGGCGTGGCACCTGCTCTCCACAGAGCTACGTCGGGGGAGATGGAACTGAAACGCAGCCATGCTATCGAAGGGGGCTGGGTAAAGCGATAGTTTTGTGTGGCTGGACAGTGGGGAAGGACACTTGGAGACGAGGTGGAGGGCAGGGGGTGTTGACATATATCTAAGAAGCGGGGACCCTGTACATAGATTATTTTAATGTGTAGAATAACTACTGCACTAAAAAATAAAGTAATTAAAAAAATTAGGACTTGGCATGCCGTGGTGGAGTAGGGGTTGGGTCCACTGTCTCTGGCCAGCGCAGTCCAAATGCATCCCAAGGATCCAGGTTCAGCGGAGGGGTGTGTGGGGGGATACGACCAATGATAGATACCTTTTGTTCTTAAATAAAAGTGCCCTGCTGGTAAACAGTAGGAGCAAGACCTGTGTCCCTCCCCACCCCCTACCCCGCTGGGGGAGGGTGGCTCCTGGCCCGTGGGGGGCTGTCAGGTACCCAGAGGGGCAAAACATCAGAGGTGGGCAGCTGGGGTGATGGGTGGCGCCCCGCCTGTCTGAGCCCATCTTTGAGGGCTGCCGGAGAGGGCCCGGTTGGGTCTCGGTCTCTGAGACCCGCACGGTGGCAGGGAGATGGCCGATGGCCGGCTGAGGTGTGCAGAACCCTTGACCGGTGGGACCCGGCACCCTGAAGGCCTGGATGAGCTCACACCCGGCCAGCAGGGTTTACTGCCTCTGGGCCGGGCCGGCAACCCGAAGTCACTCACTCAGCATGTGTTGAACATCTGCCATGCGCGGCAAGAGCCAGGCTCTGGGGGGACCAAGTCGAGTGGCGTTGCTCCCCTCCAGGGATCGCAGCCCGCTGGGGCTGGACGCACAACGGCACCCTACCCTAAACTGGAAGCAGACAGGCAGGCCCAGGAGGTGGCCCCGTCTGGACAGCCGGGGAGGTGACCTCCGAGACCGGTTGCAGGGGGTGAAGGGGGATTCCAGCAGGGGAGAGGAGCCAGTGTGTGCGGAAAACACAGGCCGCGCGAGCACCGCAGCGAGCGGAGCCCTGGGGACTGGTGGTGAGCAGACTCCCCACGGAGAACATGTCTGCACATGAAGCCGTAACCCAGAGGGCCGTGCACTGCGCGTGTGCAGACGGGCTGGCCAGGTGCACCAGACGCCGATGCCAGTTCACGGTCAGTGGGCAGATTCTGGAAAAGTGGATGAAGTGATTTCATGGCTGCCCAGAGGCAGGGTTTGTGGGGTGGTTGGAGGTGGGAGGACAGACACCCCCCCACCATCAGAGTCAATGTCAGCCACACAAAGTCCTCAGCACAATGGCAGTGAGGTGGCTCCTGAAGGCAATTTTGGAGCCTCCCAACCGTGTGCCCCGGGAACACCAACAGACCAGGAGACCAGTGCCACCCAGCCCTGCCCAGAATGTCCCGACGGACACCAGCATCTCAGGCAGCATGGGCTCCTACCTCCCAGCTTGCTGCGTCCTGGGGGAGGGCAGGTGTCAGGTCAGCACCACGGGGGAGGGGCCTGGAGGCAGAGGAACTGAAAACCGTCAGAGTGGGCAGTGCAGGACCTCGGGCACCTGTGTCAGCCTCCGCAGACCCGGGCTGGGAAGGCTCAGAGGCCGCAGTGTCCCAGGAGGGGCAGCAGCCTGGCAGGACTCTCCTCCTGGGTAGGGGCTGGGGTGGGCAGCATTTTCCTGGACACCCCATCAGGATGCACAATTTTAGGGAACATTCCTACCGACCACATGCTTCCAGATAAAAATCTTACCTTCTTGAGAGCTTTTTTTTTTAAAGGAAAGGTGCAGGCAGGAATGAAGTCAAGCTGGCAGGCAGCAAGAGGAAGAGGCATTCCATTCGTTTTTATTTAGTTGTTCACACTGGATGGTCCCCCTTGATGGGTCTGGAACCCCTGACCTTGGGATGTAGGACTGCGCCCAGGGTGCAGTAGACCACTAGGCCACCAGGGCACACCCTTGAGCCTGACTTTGCAATTGGGGTCCACACAACCTTCACCCAGATTTGGGCCCTGATTCTTGAGTGTGGTTCCCTCCAGTGTGTGCTGCCACACGGCTGTCATGAATGTCAAGATGGACCCGCATTCAATTCCATAGGAGGCCCCCACCTCAGCCCGGCGCGCACCCCACCCCCCAGTGCAGGGTCCCCGAGGTGATGTCCCAGGATTTTCCATCCACTGAACCGTGTTCACAGCAAATATTTCACCAAAATGCTGTTCCGTTTCTCACTCATTTTCTTTAGACTCCAATTAACACCCGACGTATCACGAAATCACTGTCCACTTTCCCGTGGGCTTTTCTGCGGGCCACACGCTGCTCCCTCCACACTGGCTCGCCTGGTGCTTGTGCGCGTGCCCGTGCCCATGCGGTCCAGCGCTGTCCTGCCCGGCACCGGAGGCTGGAGGGAGGAGCCGTCAGAGCTGCAGTTTCTCGGCAACTCGCCAGCAGCCTGATGGGCGCGCCCCAGACAGTCAGCGAGGGCAGTGACTGCACTGTGTCTCCGCCAGAAGCGCGTCGGGGACGGGCAGGTGGACGGCTGGTTCAGGGACAAGGCCGAGGGCTGTTGGACAGCGCAGCCCTGTCCTGTCACAGCTCAGCGTCTGCACAGCATTCTGCCTTGCTGTCCCCGACGGAACGCTGACAGATCGCAAGGGGAGGTAGGAGGCGGTGGCGCCCGAGGCTCCAGCGTGGGCCTGTGTCCAACTTCTCAGACACCACCAGACACTAATATGACGATCACACTTCTTTTCCAAACCCACAGGCTTCCCTGCCTGGCTTTGAGGCTGTGGGACCGGGACCGGGGTTCTGCTCCAAGGCCGCCTTCATTCAGGACCCTCGTCAGAGGCCCGGCCAGTAGCTTTTTATTTGGAACACTGTCAGGCTTGTGACTTTGATGGCACCCTGAATTTAACACAGATGTGCAGATGCCCATAATGGATACAAACTAAATCTGCCGCCAGAAGAGAAGTGGGTGGGACAGCAGCTGCGGCCAGTGCAGGTGAGGGGCCGCCGGGGAGGCACATTCTTTTTATGTGAAAAGTTACCAAAACTAATTCTGTTAAATGTGAAACACTGAAGGAGACTCTAAAGGAAATGATGAGACACTGCAAGGCCTTCTTTAGAAATCCTTAGAGTTTTCTAAAACAAGTTGTCTGTCCTGAAAAACTCAAAAAATTAAGAATACAGTTTGTAAAAATAGAAAAAAATGAAAAATTAATTTGAATTCAATAATTAAAACTCTGAAAATTAATAAACTATAAATGGCTTTTTCTTGTGCTACGAATTATTTTTGAAAGTCGATTTTCTGAAGCCTTCAAGGCCGATGGAGACCCATCTGATTTAATGAGCAGGCTTAAACTATGCCAAGTGTTTTATTAAAAAATTAAACTTCACCTAACTTTGAACATCGAAAGTTAGTAATAAACAACCAAAGTGAGATACCAGAAAATATTAACAAGACGAGCGATATTCCATTTGGGAACACCTAGCAGGTGGCCGGGGCCACAGAAATACACTTTTAAGATGATCGTCACAGGTACTCCAAGGTTAGAAGACAGGAAATTCACAGACACAAGCCGCTCCATACTACACAAGGAGCAGGAAAATGATGGCTACAGGGATGCTCTCTGGGGGGCACGGAGAACCCCTGGAGGAGCCGGGAGCCGGGAAGGGCCCACAGACACTGCCCAAACAGACCTGCAGCTGCTTCAGAGAGCCTAGGTCGTTCCAAGGTCCTCCACGTGGGCACAGGCTTGACAAGCACCGTGGGGTGCATGCTCCTACCCCACCGGTGGCCCCTGTGGCTGAAGAGACCAGACTTGGAGGCCTGGAGCTGATGCAACAAGAGCGTTTTAATGAAAACGGCCTGGCGGTACAGGCCAGGCTGTGGCTGAGAGGCAGGAGGGCTGCAGAGGGATGAGCAGTGGCCTCCCTCCCTGCTCCCCTGCCCCCAGGACCCTCTCAACAGTTCTGAGGGACAGCAGAGAAGGACTGGCCCCCGCTCTAGAGTGGGAGAAACTGAGTCCCAGACAGGTTCTACATACAGGGCCTGGTCCTCCCTTGAGGACCACGGGGCAGGGGGGTTGTTCAGTGGGTACGTGAGGATGGACACCCACAGGAAGAGCGAGCAAGGTGTGGAGTGGGTGAGGTGAGGTGTGGGGGACACAGGGCACTGGCTGAGCCCAGTGGGGACTGGGCAGGGGCAGCCCGCTGGGCACTGTGACCCCGGTCCCCACAGGGCTGCTAGAGTGTCGCTTCACCCCTCTACCCTCCAGGGTACCCAGGCCCTCAGGACCAGCTGAGGGCGGGGCTCCCTGCAATGGGAGGGTCACCTACAGCTTTCACTTGGCACCTGCCCTGCCGGGTGTGGGGTCTGGGCGAGGAGGCTGGGCTGCAGCCAACCACAGCGCAGGGGGAGGTGGGCATGCAGAGGGTGCACTGGGGGGGTGGGGGGGGTGGGGGCACAGGTGAGTGGCCAGACTGCAAGCACTGAGAGTCCTGGGGCCCAGGTCACTGCTGTCAAACACGGGGCAGCAGGGCAGCTGCAGAATGGGGGGCTGAAGGGCAGCAGCGGGCGGGGCGTCCTGGGCAGCGCTCAGCTGCGAATGCACAGACAGGCCCAGCAGAAGCATCAGGCTCTGTAGAAACACAAGGACCCCTGGTGTCCCCTCCAGCCCTCATCCTACCGGCCCTTGGCCTCCTGCCTTCCCCTCTCTCCTGCCAAGAGGCAGCACAGGCTGAGTGGGGAGGAGGCTGGGTCAGAGCCCAGGAGACCTGGGGGGTGGGCAGGGAGACGTGTCTCTCTGGGGGCCTCTTCCGGGGAGCCGCCAGCAGCTGGCTGGGGCAGCTCAGGGCCCTGCTTGGGCGCCGTGCCACAAGGCACCAGCAGGGGGCACCGAGGACCCACGCTAGGCAGGCGGTCCTTCAGCCTTCCCAGGCCTTGCTCCTCCACCAAGGACTGAGGCTGGGCAGGAGGCCTCCTCCGGGGACAGCCAGCCCTGAACCCGGGTGGAAGCAGGACAGACAGACAGGCCTGGCCTGCGGCCCCTTGGCCTCCATCCTGACGCTACCGCTTTCCTGCCTCCTCCCCAAACCGGGGCCAGGCCCCACCCGTGTCAGCTTGTCACCGGCGTTGGCGCAGGCCTGTCACTGGATATCGACGTCCTGGAACCCCCAGGCCTCCACGGCGGCGATGAGGAAGTTCTCAGAACAGAGAGGCTGGTTGTTGAAGGTGTCACAGTGTCCTGTGCGACCCCGGTTCAGGTCCCCGTCAATGTAGAGCGCCTGGCCGCCCCCTCCGCCTGTGGGGAGCGCGGTCAGAGCCTCCGGCAGCACCGCCCCAGGCACCCGCCCCCCGGAGCGTCTGTCCCCCCCAGACCCTCCAGAGACCCCCATCCTTGGCCAGGACGCACCCCAACCGGGGGGAGGGCGGCCCACCTATGATGAGGCAGTCCTGGCCTCCGGCCATGAACATGGACTCGGTCTTGGAGGGCAGGTTGAAGTGCCGCGTGGCCAGGAAGGGCGAGAGGCGGTCACTGGGGTCTGAGGTGGAGGACTGGCTCATGTTGGATGGGGTGCTCGTGGCCTCCAGGGTCGGCGGCTTGGTCAGCTCGGGGTGCTTGATGACCACCCACTCGTAGCGCTGGACCTCGGGCTGCAGCTGTGGGGAGGGCGGTGGGAGCGGCTGGCTGGCGGGCTGGGGACAGGCCCTGCCTGCACTGGGGACAGCGGCCGGCGGGCGCACGGGCGCAGCTCTCACCCAGACACGCGCCTGGGCTGGGCACAGCGGCCGGCGGGCGCACGGGCGCAGCCACTCACCCGGAACACGAAGCACTCTCCAGTCCCAAAAAAGCTTAGTTTGCCTCCAGACTTGTTCCTCTCGCTCCAGTCTGTTGACAGGTAAGCGCCGCACACCTGAGGGAGGCAGGCCGAGAGCTGAGGCTGTGGGTCCCTGGGGCGCCCAGGCGGGGCACAGGTGGAGGGTGCAGTGTGTGGGAGGGTCTGCGCCCCGGGCCGCAGGTGTGGCCTTAGGCTGGGCTGGAATGGGTGAGGGACCTGCCGCTCCCCAGGGGTAGGCGCGGGCCACTGTAGGAGCCCAGGAGGGACCACATGCTCTGATCCGTCTATGTGAGGCACCTTCCAGGTGCCAGCCGCTGCAGAGGACAGGGCCTGAGACCCTCTGGGCTGACTGTGGGGCCGGGAACCCTCTCCGCGCAGGGCTGGGCTCGGCACCCCACAAGGAAGTCTGGGCAGAGGCTTTCGGGGCACGGAAGCAGGACCCCCGGTTCATCCCTTCAGGCCACGCCTCACCTCCTTCTGGGTTGTCTTGATGAGCAGGAGGGTGGGCTCGTGTCCTTCGCACTGGAGGTAGAACCTACGAACAGAGGCCACAGTGGACACCCTGACGGCAGTGGCCCCCCGCTGCCCTGCGAGCAGACCCCACGGACAGGCGCCCGCAGCGTCCAGGACACCTGGCCCAGGGGCACGGTCTGGGAGCTGCATTTCTGTCTCCAGGACCAGGCATGGGGCCCAGGGCTCCAGTGAGGCCTGGGTGCCCTTCCAGCCAAGGCCGAGCAGTTAGACAGCCGACTGTCTGCCCTGCTCCACTCAGACGCCAGCAGGCAGAGCCACGGGCCAGGGCTTCCTGCAGGCAAGAAGCAGAGGAATGGTCACGGCCAGGGAAGGCACAGCGCCCAGGAGCTGGGTGCCCGGGCAGCCCGTGGGCCTTGGGGCACTTGGCGTCCAGGGCGGGGCAGCGTGCCCAGGGGCCCTACACAAACGCACAGGTGGGCGACACAGGGCAGTGTCACGAGCCGCGGTATTGACAGCCATGACCCCCAAGGTTTGGGGGTCTGGGAGTGAGCAAGAGAAAGGGGGTCTCGGGTCTGGGGCCCGAGGAAGAGGCAGGGCCTGGCCGGCCTGGGTGTGGGGGGTGGGGGCGCCGGGGGGTACCTGGTCAGACTGTAGCCGTGCTGTCCCGAGGAGAAGAGCAGGAGGGGCTGGCAGAGGGCAAACCGCTCAGGGACCCACGACCAGATGTCTCTCATTTCCTTCACGCTGACGATCTCCGACTGGAAGTTCTCTGCGTGGACGGCCAGGTGCACGAACTGCCTGGGGGGCAGGTGGGGTCAGCGCAGCGCAGTGGTTGGATGCCTCACCCACCCAGCCAGGGGAGAGCCCTTGGGAAGAGGCGGGTGGGCTGCCCCCACCTTTTCTCTAAGAAATGGGGACAGACCACGATGCGTCCTGGCAAGACAATGCGGCAGAACCAGCCAAGCACTGGCAGACAGTGTAACTGAGGCAGATGGACAGACACACAGACAGAGAGAGACAGATGGACGGATGGACAGACAGATGGCCAGGCTGAGGCAGCGCTGCTGAAGCCCTCAGAGCCAGAGAAAAGCAGCCAGGCCCAGACAGCCCGGCGAGAGTTCAGACCTACCTTTTACAAAGTGAAACACTGAGAAATAGGAGGAAGCGGTGGACAGGGAGAAGAGGAGAAAGAGACAGGGAGAGGTTAGCACCCCGCCGGCCCGGGGCCCCACAGGAAGCCTGGGTCAGGGTCCCCACCGAGGGCCTGGGCACGCTCCACCCTCCGGGCTGTGCTGGGGGCACGCCCTGCGGCCGCGAGAGCAGCCACAGGGCAGGGCCGTTCTGCCGGAACCCGGGAGGCCCCGGCGTGTGCAGCCACCGCTGGCCGCGCCAGCCGGCCCACCCACCTCTTCTGCTGGACGGTGATGCCCTTCTGCTTCAGCGCCTTCTCATTGGCCAGGCGCAGCAGCTGGATCTCCTTCCGGGAGAAGAGACGGATGGCGAAGGCCTTCTCCAGCAGCCTCTCGGGGGACACGGTGCCAGCGATGCCCCTGACGAAGGCGCGGATGTCCTGCCTCACGCTGTCCGGCTCCGGCGGCTGGCCGGCGCGCGCCTTGTGGAAGAACTTGAGGAGCGCCAGCGCCACGCGGTACAGCACCTTGTAACCCTCCACCAGGAAGACGTCGAAGACGCGCGCCAGGTGGCTGAGGGGCAGCTCCCCGAACAGCCAGCGCTGCCAGTCGGCGTAGACCTGCAGCACGTCCTCCGACACGGCCACCATCAGCTTGTGGGCCGCCTGGCAGTACTTGTTGACCAGGTCCCCGAAGGTCATGCAGGACGACTCGAAGGCCAGGAAGCTCTGGTCGACGAGCCACTTGCTGGGATCGTTGCAGGCCAGCACGCGGCAGGCCTTCTCGAAGCACTCGGCCTCGTCGGCGCTGTAGTGCAGCAGCAGCGCCACCACGGCAGGCAGCGCGGGGCAGAAGGACACGTCGGGGAACTGGTGGGCCACGCAGAGCAGGATCCTGCGCACGGCGGCCTCGCCCCGCGCGTTCAGGCAGTAGCTGGGCACCTGCGTGTCATCCACGAACTCGGGCAGCGGCAGGCTGCTGCCGGGCGGGCCCGCGATCTTGCCCACGATGTCGCTGTACACGCTGGCGTCGGGCGTGACGGTGCGGCAGGGCAGCTGGCGGATCAGGCGCTGGTAGACTGCGGCCCGCAGCGCGTAGCTGTGCGCCCAGTAGCCCTGACGAGCCAGCGGCTTCAGCTCCTGCAGCTCTGAGCAGCTCAGCTCCCGCGGGCCCAGGTCCCGGATGGCGGCGTCCATCGCGTCGCGGTCCACAAAGCAGCTGTACCCGGGGGTGTCCATGGTGCCGCCCCGGGCGGGGGGCCTGGCGGCCCGAGCGGCTACGCCCTGCCGCCCCCTCTCACAGGCCTTTCTGCTGAGCTGCTCGCCATCTCGGCCCCTGCGGAGTTAAAGGCCGCACGTTGGCATCTCCCGCTTTTTATTTATTGTTGCTTTAAAGGAAAGGTGCAGCAGGAAAGACAGTGAATAGGCAGCAGGAAGAGAGAGGAGGGAGAAGCACTTCACTTACTTGTTCATCTTGGTTCCCTGACCCCTCTGCCCCCCCGAGCAAACCTGGGTCCCTGGGGTGCCCCCAGCTGCAACTCCCCAGGGCTGGGCATTCCTATTTTAAAGGTGTTTCGTTTGACTCTTCCGTTGAGGAAGCCACTCTGAACACTGGAGAACCCCACCTTCTTCGCATGGGGCTGATGAAGTAACTGAGTCCGGGGCGCCAGAGACGGTCCCAGAAGGGCTACAGAGCTGGAACCTCAGGGTGCCCGGCTCCCCCAGCCCCCGCGCCCCCACAACCGCAGGCTTCTGGAAGGTGCCGCTGGTCAGAACCCCAGGGGGAGATGCTTCGTCTCCAGGTCTCGCAGCACCGCGGCCTTCGGCCAGCTGCGCCTCTGGAGAACACGCGGCTCCCCGCCGGGCTGGACCCAGAGGCCAGCGACCTGCAGGCAGAACCACTGGTGGGAGGGACACAGTGGGAGGGCCAAGAAGCAAGCAGAACGTGTCACCAATTCAAAATAGACACTTCTGAGTTCCCAAGAACCTGCAGAGCGGGGGTCACAGGCTTCGCCACCACGGGCAGTGTGGGGAGCAGACTGGCCAGGCCTGGCAGGGGGACAGAGAGGCAGACAGACGCTACCGATCAGCAGACTGCACTGCAGCCCGTCTTCGCCAGGGCCGCCGTCCCAGCACAGAGGGACAAGCTGCCCCCGCACCGCAGACCGACTTCCCCACCTGGACGGTATGGCATCTCAAGAGGTCACAGGGTTTGCTGCAGGGAGCCTCAGGGGATGGCCAGGTCATTCTTGTCCCCTTGCACCCAAACGTTCATTGAAAAATATAAACACAAACATGATTTCAAAAACAAGTGAGTGCTCCCTAGAGGAGCAGCGATTGAGTCAATCGCCTCCGAAGGAGCGCAGCCCATGTGCCCCTGGGTTTAGCCCTGGGCCCAAGAGAAACAACCAGTGTGAGCAACTAAACAAAGATAAAGATGCTGCTTTCTCTCCCTGCCTGTCTGCACCGTTCCTTTGAAAGAGAAAACTGAGGGGAAGTGGAGAATTATAGTGTAAAACCGGTACGTGTAAGGAACTGTTGATTTTGGCCATTTCGAATGGTGGTGAAACGCACGCAGGATTTTCCGTTGCAAGCACGCTGAGTGCACAACCCCGTGGCACTCAGCACACTCACGTGGTCGTGCCTCCATCCGCTACTAGAACCTTCCGTCTCCCCAAGGGGGACCTCGGCCCCAGATGTCCGCGCCACCTGCCTTCCTGTCTCTAAGTGCTCGCTGGCTCCCGGCACCTCGTACCTGTCGCGTGTCTGCCTCACCTCCCTGAACTCAACGTTCTCTGGTTCAACTACGCTCAGTACAAGAGGGGCTTTTCCTCCCCCTGGAGCCCCATCTGTACAAGGGCTGCTCTGCACCTCTGTTGCTGAGCCTCAAGGGTGCGCCAGCATCTTGCTCTTGTTGACAGCTGACTGATATCCCACGACGGGGCAGCCTGTCTGCAGCACCCACTGTGGACATCGGGCAGCCTCCACCTTCGGTTACTGCGAACAGCGCCGCCGTGCAGGTGGGAGCTGAAGCTCCTGCTAAAGAATTCTTTAAAAAAAAAAAACAGCCAAGCGTGGCCCAGTGGATTAGTGGTTGGGTCAGCTGCCTCCACAGACGTGCAGGCCACAGACATCCCAAGGATGCAGGCTCGCTCCAGGAGGCGGAGGGAACCACCACGATGAACAGCTAAAGAAAATAAAGTTTCTTCCTCCTCTCCCTGCCTGCCTGCCTGCTCACCTTCATTTCTGCCTCCACTCGTCCTTTAAAAGAAAGAAAGAAAAGAAAAGAAACAGGCAGGAATGAAGATAGGCAGGCAGCAGGCAGGCTTTATTTATGTATTTGTTTTCACATATTATTTATTTTTGCTTAGTTAGTGCTCCCCCGAAGCCCAGGCCCTGAACCCGGGCTCTTGGGCATGTGGACTGCGTTCCAGGCACAGGCTCAACCCCTGGGGCCCGGCATGCCCCACTTGCAATTCTTGAGGACAGACCTTCACTCGCACTGCTGTAAGGGGGGGATTCCCATAGAAACTACCGACTTAATAAGGCGCTGTGACACCATCCTCTGAGGTCCCACTGGAAAAGCCATGTGTTGCCGGTGCAGGGCTTTATTCCTGAGAAGAAGCCCAACCGTCTGTCCGTCTGTCCGTCTGTCCATCTGTCCTGGGAGGGTGCGTTGAGCCCCGCCATCTAAGGCCACGCCGCCGCGCATGCTTCCACGCGCAGATCGCCTCGCGCTTCCGTCCTGCAGCCCGGCTGAGCCACTGGGCTCTGGAGGACCCTGGGCCACCAGGTGGCGAGGACCGGCTCCGTTGGAGGGCAGGACACGTGTCCACATGGAAGACAGCCAGCTGGACAGTGCTAACCCGGGTCTGGGTTGAATATTCATCCGGAAAGTCCAAAAACCAGTCCCACAGCCTGCAGGGTTCCCTCAGCCTGCAGCTGGTCTGCTGTGGCCAGCAGCGGGACCGTGAGTGAGACAGCAGGGCAGGCCACCCCAGGGAGGCTGGCGGCCCGGGCCGGGCGTCCCGGCCCAGCAGACCCACCCTGCCGACCGGCAAGGGGCTCAGTCCACCAAGGGCAAGGCGCGACCCCACACCTGGGACGAAGACCGACCCTGTCGCCGGGTGAGGGGACGGCCTGCAGGGCCGAGCCACCCTGCTGTGCACTCAGGCTCCACAGCAGCGCCCTGCTCTCCAGCTCCACCTGCCCACCCAGCCCAGTCCGGGAGGTGCCCCGGGACAGGAGCCAGGGCCTGGCGGGACGGCCTGGCTTCAAGTCCAAGTGCTGGTGCCCCTGCCCTCTCCCCGAAGCTGGCGGCCCGTGGGGCCGAGCGCAGGCACAGCAGGACACGGCACTCATGCGCGGCCTCCCCCCGCTCTCTCAGAGCAAAGCCCTCTGTCCTGTCCTCAGCTGTGGGCCCGGCCTGCACTTCCGGGACAACGGGAAACCCATCGGCCGTCCTGACAGACACACAACGCACAAGCACACACGGTGGCGGTCAGAGGGAGGAAGGGCGACACGACCCGGGAGGCGAGGGCGACCAGGGCGGCCTTCTCAGCTGAGCAGCAGGGCAGACAAGACAGGCCCCGAGGAGGCCCTCCCATGGGCCAGGAGGGTTTGGTGGCGTCTAAGCCAGTGCAGAGGAGGCGGGAGGTCCCAAGTGGGCCCTCTCCTGGGGACGCTGGCCTGGCGCTGGCTCAGGGTGTCTGGGGCGGGGCGGGCTCTGGCGGGTGGAGGCCCATCTGCTTTGCGGGTCCCCCTTCCACCCACTTCCTCGCAAATGCCATGAGCTCAAGTCAGAGTGCCTTCAACAGAAAACAGAAGCCGAGTGGAAACAAGTGGTCCATTTCCCAGGAAAGATCTCTTGCTCGGTGGCGCAGGGTCCCTTCTCATCATGATGGCCTCTGCACCCTCAGGCCACAGGACGCTGTCCTGGGTCTGCCAGCGGCAAGCTCACCTGCAGCCTGCACCTCTGGCCAGAGTCCCTAAGAGACCGTGCTTTGGCAAGGGACGCCCCACTGGGTTCACCACAGCCTCTCCACCCCTGCTGCTGGAGCAGGTGACATGGGAGGACAACCTCACGTGGACACTGCCTGTCTACAGGGCAGTGGGGCCCACATCCCATAGCTAAGCCGGGACTTAGCTCTGCAGCCCCGTTAATCCTGAGGACAGGCCGGCGGGGCGGCTCACCTTCCTGACCAGGAAACGGGGCTGCCAGAGTACCGAGGCCCAAGCGCAGGGAGAGCTGGGCCGGTGTCAGCACCCACGGGACCTGCAGGCCTCCTGAGGGGCCCCTCCTCAGCCAGCACCGGGCACAGCCTGGGCCCACACCTCGCCATCCACTAGGGCCGCAAGTTTCCCGAACTGGCTTTGCAAACCTGCTCTCTCTTAGACAGACAGACTGCACACTGGCCAGGGCCCTTGCTGAGAGCCCCGCACATGGCTGGCTGTCATTCCTGGGACCTTTCCCATCTGTGGCTGCCAGGGAGGGGCCGGGAGCAGGGCACAGGCTAAGCACGAAGGCCAAGCTCCAGTTGACAGAGTACGAGTGGGTCAGTGCGAGCAGGGAGGGGCGGGGCATGCGGGCAGGTGCTGTGGGCAGGGAGAGAAGCTACAGGAAGAACGGCATCGCCCCACACCCCACACCTTCCGGGGAGCAGATAAGGCAAAAGTACACTTAGGAAGCCCCGGAGGACAGGGTGGGGGCAAAGGGAGGAGGCAGAGAAGTAGGAGCAGCAGGAGGGGGGCTGGGAAGCAAGAAAATGGGGTGCATCAAAGACTGGGGTGTCTGCCAGGCAGGCAACCAGTGCGGCAGGGACCCCACAGTGAGCGAGAGTGGGGGCACCTGTCCTGTCCCCACACCCCCCACCCAGTTGACCTGACACAGGCCCAACCCCACCCGTGGGGGCCAGCGCTCCGCCCCAGGCAGCCCCTCCCTCCACAAAACAGCCACAGCTCACAGCCAGGACGGCTCCCTGGGGGCCTGAGTCGCGGGCCCAGAGGGCAGTGTGTCTCAGTCCCCGTGTCCTTCCTGGAAACAGAAAGGGACCTGTGTTCCTGGTGAGGGCGCTCCCTGTGGCCCCATCGGGTGGACTTCAGCTGTGCCCCTGGGGCCCCGCCGCTGAAGAGAAGCCTGGGGTTCCCGCGGGCTCGAGGAGGGAGGCGGCCACGACTGGCCCTGGGCAGCGATTACAATATGTGTTTGCCGCCTGATAAGGCGACGCCCCGGGTGCAGGCTGCATGGGCGGGCTGGCAGGGCAGCCTGGCGGGACAGCCTGGCAGGCCGCGGTCTGGTCGGCAGCCCAGGGGAGGCAGATGCCAGCTGCCGCACCCTCTCCGACAACCCAAAGGGCCAGGGCCAGGCCTGGGGCGCAGAGCTAGTCGCCTTCCAAGCAGCTGATGCCCATCCTCTCCCGTCCCAGGGTGCCTGACTTCCTCATGGGAGCCCAGTCCTCCGGTGGTGGAGGGGAGGCCAGGGACGCCCCAGCCCAGCCCAGCCCAGCCCGGAGACAGGGCTTCAGCACTGGTCTGGAACCTGGGTGGAGGGCACTCCTCGCCCCACCTGAGACCTGCTGTAGAAGGACCTGGCTCTGCAGGGACTACGGTCATGGACCCCCCCCATTTCCGTTCCTTTCCTCTGTCCCCCACGCACTCATCCCCAGCCCCGTCTACGCCCTGGAATTGCCTGTCTGCAGCAGACCCCGTCTCTTCTCCCTCTCCAGGAGTGCTCCCGTCCGTCCTCCTGCCAGACAGCGGGGGCCCCTGGCCCCAGCCCCTTGGCGCCAGCCCTGGCCTCCCTGCCTGGCTGTTGAGGGAGAGCCTCCCACCAACAGTTACCCAACACTTACCCAGAAACCGCTCCTCCCAGGAGTTCCCCGTCTCTTGACTCCTCTGGGAGCTGTCACTGCCCTCCACCCGCCAAGCTCTCTGATGCTGCTCTGGGCCCTGGACTCACATTCATGGCCGAGGGGCCTGGACAGCAGCCAGGCCAGCTCCCCAGCTCTGCCCTCCTGCCTCCTCCCTCCGCACCCAACCGAGGGGCTTCACTGGCCCTGAGTTCGCCTGCCCCTGGAGCTCACAGGCTGCTGCTCCCGCCACCCCCAGGTCACCAGTCACAGACCTGGACAGTCCCAGCGGGAGGTGGCAGGACAGAACACGCCTGTTCTCCCCTCATTCCATCGGGTTCCTCCAGGTCCCCCAAACTCCCTGGCTCCTCTGTGACCTGTGTCCTCAGGCAGGCCACCTTCCTCATCCAAAGCTGCTCTGGCTCTCAACACATTACGTGGACTGCCGCCCAGTCCAGTCTACAGGCAGTGACCTTTGAGCTGGCATCCACGCTGTACCTGATGCGCCAGGGGCCAGGCTGGAGACGGAAGCAGGTGCGGGCTCCAGAGATCAGGGCCACTTCCAAGAGGAGCAGGGCCTCTGAACCTGAACGAGGCCGGGTCGGCAGCGCCTGTCCCGGCGCCCCAGGAGGGAGGCTGGGTCACAGCACCAGGATTTCTCGGACACAGGCGGCAGCTGGCTCTCCACAGGCAGTGGCAGCAGCATGACGGGGAACCTGATAGTGGGTGTCTGCCACGGGCACAGGGAGGGCACGTGCCGGCACCAAGGCGGAACCACCAACAAGGCGCCAGTCACGCCCTCAGCTGGCCAGGCGCCCACCTACAGGGGAAGTTCAGAGGCAGGTCTCCCCAGGAGATGAGCTGCGGGCAGGGGGCGCCACCCCGGCAGCCCTCGGAACTGCTCCGAGCCCTCTCCCAGGGGAGAGCCCGTGGGGTGCAGGGCTGGGGCTGGAAAGAGGCCCTGCTAACTCGGGACCTTCATCCCAAGAGGGGCTGACCCCCGGAAGCGTGGGGTCCCCGGGTGCAGGTCAGAGCAGTCAGCTCGCCGCTGATGGGTGCGCCCGGCAGGCGTGTCTCCAGCTGGCACGCCGCAGGCCCGTGCCAGCATTTTGACACCTGACAACAGAGCGGCGGAGTCGTGAAGGTTCAATCAGTTTAATAGGCATTCGAGACATTTCCTGACTGCTGGCTCCCAAGATGCGCTGGCAGAACCCCGCCAGCGAGGAGGTGGTGACTGGCCGGCACACCTCCGTGGGTGGGGAAGGATGAGGCAGCCTGGCCCAGACCAGGCCCCTGGGGAGCCAGGGTGCCGGGGGCTCCCGGAAGCCAGAGTGGCGGCAGCCCAGGGGGACGCGGCCGACCAGGGCAGCGCGAACGTGCACAGCGGCCCTTCCAAGGACCACGGGTTAGCAAGATGTGAAGGTTATAAGGACCCCTGCCCGAAGCAAAAGCTCTCAGGAAGGGCCGACAGAGGGGCAGGCATGCGGCTGGCAAGGAGCCAGCCCGAGACTTGGTGGACAGGGCTTTATTGGAGGCAGACACTCCCGTCGTTTTCAATTGTGTAACAACCAGGCAGGCGGTTTGAATTGTGGGAAAGAGGCCAAGTCGCCGTAGTGTCCTCAGTCACCTGTAACAGGAGCAGGCACCAGGGTGGGCTGGAGGGTGACCCTGTGACCTCCCACTGCAGCCCTGCCTCCAGGCCCCTCAGCGCCCAGGGGAGACTGAGTCAGTCCCGACGGGTGGACGTGGGGATGACGGTGCAGGACGGTGTCTGCCCCGCACCGCCGGAAGCACGGGGCTCCTCGCGCAGCTGCTCTGCAGGCCCGCAGCCCAGGAGGAGTGGGGGCACACACCCTGCTGCACCCCAGTGGAGGGACGGGGACCTGGGGCAGCTCTGGGTACCAGGACCTTTCTCCGGAGACCTGCCCGTGGAGCAGCTCTCGGGCTGCAGGGAGATGGGGTCCTCTGAGACAGGCAGTGATCGGGAAATTTTCCCAAAGGCAAAGGACAGGGAGCCCAGGGAGGCAGAGCTGATGGTTCTGCCTCGAGCATGAAATACCTAGAATCCAGCTTCGGGACAGAAGCACAAAGTGACGGCCCTGGCCCAGGTGCCCTCGCTCCAGGCCCCTCCTGCTCCAGTGCCACCGGGGGAGCACGCCAAGCTCCCGGCACAGGCGCCCTCCTCGGCGCCAGGCCAGAGTGCCCATCACGCCAAGTACAAGTTGTCGCCTGTCCCCACAGCTGCTCCCCCAGGCTGCCAGTCACCCCGTCTTGGTGTGCCCCCTAAGTTTGCTTCTCCCTGGCCCTTTCCATACTGTTTTGCATCCCCCAGAACACCCCTCCTCAGGGCTGGGCCTTACATCTTGCAGGGTGTGCCTCGGTGGTCCCGCAACTATCCCTGGCTCCGGGGAGCCCTTCGCAACCCACCCTGGCTGCCCAAGGACACACTGACCAGGTCGTACACAGAGCCAAGCTCCTGGTAGCTCCCGCCGCTCGGGGAGCGTTCCCACCTCAGAGCGGCGCTCCAGGCCTCCGCTGCCGGCCCTGCCGGCTGCCCTGTCACCTCACACACCTCCTTGCTAGGAGGCTCCTTCCCTCGCAGTCGAGTCACTCCTAGTCATCCTCCAAAAATCGACTCAAGCCCTTCTGGGACATCCCCACCCAAAGCGGCTGGACATGCCTCTCTGTGCCCACTCATGTTCTGGCCCCCTCCACAGAGCAGGTGCCACACTGTCACAGGTCACTGTCTCCTATCGCACCATGAGCTCCAGGGCAGACACACCGCCAAGTGTGGCCACAGAGCACAGGGCCCGGGCGCCTCGTGGGAATGTGGAGAAGAACAGAAGCCACCGCATGCAGAGTCTGTCTCCTTGCGGTCGCCTCCCGCTGGAAAGGGACACGTGAAGCCACCACCGACTGCGGCTCTCCAGCGGCCCTGCCTCCCTGCTGTTGTCACAGCAGGAGGTGCGCTCCAACGGGTAAAACATTGAACAGGGCAGACGCTAAGTGCTGCTTTACAACCCTCTTCACTGTCCTTGTGTACTTCCGATCAGAAACCATCTGGAAGCAAACACTTAAATGTCTTCAGAGGTTGGCTCAGACCATAACGAGAATCAGGAGCAACACTGGGCCCAAGGTCACGGGGCTGCTGACGGGCCTGCAGGTGCAGTTGTGAGGGCCAAGTGAAGGCCACCCACAGGTCCAGGGGGTGAGTTTTACTGTTGTTGTGAAAAGCTGGCCTAGATCGCCCGATTACATCTACATCCTCAGAAGGTCACCCTTAACCCGGGTGAAAGCACCGCCTGCACTTCACCTCGGCTTGCTTGGACGGCCATCAGAGAGGCCCGGGTCCAGGCCATGCCAGGGATGGGGGCGCGAAGATGACAGCTATCGCTCCAGCCCATTCAGGAGGACAAGCC
This sequence comes from Solenodon paradoxus, assembly GCA_004363575.1. Lineage (NCBI taxonomy): Eukaryota > Metazoa > Chordata > Mammalia > Eulipotyphla > Solenodontidae > Solenodon > Solenodon paradoxus. The sequence goes on from RJWH01003690.1 coordinate 106,480, forward strand.
TGGAAACAGAGCTCGTGCTGGAGCAGCATGGCACCCACAGGCTTTAAGAGAGCACGAGAGGAGAGCCAGCTTCCAGAGAGAAGGGGCCCAGGTCCCACCACCGGCCGGAGCAGTGAAGGCCCTTCATCTTTTCTCATCTGGGCTCCTTTCTTTCTGCCTACAGCCTTTAACACGGGAAGAAGCTGGGCGCTGTCCTCGAGGCACCTGCTGTTGCTGGGGGTCGAAGCAGAGATGGAGCCCGGGCCCTTGGGTGGTCACACAGCCGTGGTGCCTGTGGGCAGTTCTTTCCCCAACCGTCTGAAGCCCCTACTGACTCCAGTGCAAACACACAACCAAGTAAAGAAAACTACCTTCCATTGGCCCCAGAGAGGCAGACAGACTTCAGACTAGGAATGGCCAGGCAAATCAGGAATGCTGGGCCAGGAGCCGGATCACCAACAGTCCCGCTGGTCCTCAGGCCTAAGCCTCCCTGCGCACCTGTGCTGTGGAAGCCGGGCGGTTCTTGGACAGACTTTGGGTTTTAGCACCAGGTGGAATCCAGGAAGGGCACCTGTTTCCCCACCCAGTAAGGTCACGGCGAGGATTAGGGCAGGGCCCACAGCGCCCCTGCCCCAGGAGACAGGTCGGGGCAGCCCACCCTGGCCTCCAGCGAGCCTCGGAGCTGAGCACAGGGGCTGGGGGGGCCCTGGAGACACTGTCTGGCGGACAGAGCCGCCTGGAATAGCGGCCACACTAAGGGGGCAGGGGTGGGGCTCCGAGCGGCTGGTGGGCAGCGTGTCATCGCGGGGTGAGCAGAGGGCCGGGAAGGGAGGAGCTGCAGGTCTGACGGCAGAACGTTAACAGGGAATGTGGTGCAATTTCAAGTCCAGAAGAGGATTTCCTACACGGCAAACAGTCTCCCGGGGGAGGGGAGACCGACCGAGCCCTCCCCTGGGTGGGCGACGCGCGACAGCGGCTGGTCAGGGGCGCCGGCCCTGCCCAGGGTGGGAGTCTGGCGGACCGAGTTCGGCGCTCCGTCCGGGGGGCAGCGAGGCGGACCGCCCGGACCCCCGACCACGAAACCTCCCCCGCGCCCCTTCCTCAGCACCCGCCGCCGCGGTGACAGCTGGCGACCCGGTCCGCGGCCCCGCGGCCCCACGCCAGGCCGGCACGCCCCGCGGCCACCCGCCCGCCCGCGACCGCCAACCCACCTCCGCCCGCCGCGCCGTCCTCCGCCGCGCCACTGAGTGCCGGGCCGTCTGCGCACGCGCACGCGCGGCCCCGCCCCCACCGAGCACGCGCCGCGGCCGCCCACCCAGGCGCCCGCGGGTCCGGGCCGCGGCGGGCTCTGGGCATGCGCGGTGGCGCCCCGCGGCGGGGCGGCTGGAGCATGCGCCGGCCCGGGTCCCGAGCGGCGCCGAGGGGCGGGGGCTTGCGCGCGTCCCAAGGGGCGCGCGCTGAATTGGGTGGGGAGCTGTGGGGCCCCGCCCAGCGCGGGGCGGAGGGTGGCAGGGTTCCCTCAGTGTAGCCGCCCCGCCGGGTCGCGTGTAGACCTGGATGCGAGACCCCGCGTGGGCACGACGTCCTGTCCCGCGCTTGTGGAGAAGGGGCCTTGGGGGTCCTGGGGGCCGGACCTGAGTGAAGGCTCCCAGAGGCCGAGAGAGATGGCCAGACGGAGGCAAAAGACCGGGTCGCAGCAGGGATAGCGACACTGACGCCCAGCCAGCCAAGACAGGCCAGGCGGCGTTGCCAAGCGGGATAGATGGGGGCCACAGTGCCCTCTGCGGGTCCTGGAGGGTGTGGGGGTGAGGCTGGGGGAGAGCTAGTGTCACCAAGCCACATGGGTCCACAGGCATCTGCAGCGGCCAAAAGTACCTTTTGGGGAGTCAGAGCGCTCTTTGGGGGATCCGTGTCCATGGGCCTGAGGAAAGCACACAGAGGCCTTCGGGAGTGTGTTGAAAGCTCTAGCATCACAGAGGGGCTCCTAACAGTTGCGGGGTGGGGGTGGGGGATGTCACAGGCTCTTGTGTTCAGCATCCAGTCTTCTGGGGCATCATGGTGCCCCGTGGGGGGCAGATGGCACGAAGGGGGGGAACCAAAGAGTCCTCTCAGATGACTGCCACCCAAGGACGGCTCAAAATAGCCCTTTGGCTAGATCACATCCTTCTTTGTCGGGGGCAGGTGTCGCCGCGTCTGTCACATGCCTCCAGGGCATTACCACCAAGGGAGGCGCCTGGCATGGGTGGGGCAGGGACCCAGATGGCGACACGCGCTACGGGAGCCAAAGATTCCTCGCAGGCGGATGCACTCGGTGAACGGCGCTGTGATGTGGCAGCAGCGCCCTGCCCGGCCCCGCCTGCAGGCTCAGGCCGCCCCGCAGCGCCCCCGCCGCTCGCGCCGCTGCAGCCTCCGCAAGCGCCGCGTCCACGCGTCCCGCCATGGCAGCACGAGGCTCCCGCGGGTCGCACTAAGCCCGGGCCCCCGGCCTCCCGCGCTCCCGCCCGAGGCCCCGGGCCCGCCGCCCAGCAGCAGGTAGCGGCGGCCGGGCAGTAGGCGCGGGCAGCCGCAGGCCGCGTCCCGCGTGGGCACCCACAGCGCGTTGCTCCCGCGCCGCGCGCGCTCTTCGCCGCTCCGGAACACCGCGAGCACCGCCACCGGGAAGCGCGTCCACGGGCCGCGTGCCTCGCCGCGCGCTCCCACCGCCACTTGCACCGCTGCCAGGGGGACCAGAGGGGGTGAGGTCAGGCGGGGCGGGGCGGGGCCGGAGGGGGCGGGCCGCGCAGAGGCGGGCTGTCCCGGAACGCTCGCCCGAAAAGGGGTCACAGAGCGGAAGCCGGGGCGAGCCCAGGGAGGCGCGCCGCGCGCGCAGGGACGCGGGCAGGGGAGAAGGTGGGGCGGGAGCCAGGGAGTCCTACCGTAGTCCTTCCTGCAGAACTTCTTCAAGCTGATCCGGTAGCTGCCGCGAGCCGGCTTGCAGTGCGCCTCACAATCTGGGGGGTGCGGGCAGGAGGCTGGCACGAGCCCCCCGCCCGGCTGACCCCACATCCCCAGGCCCTTCCTCAAGGACCTTACTGTTTCACTCACCCTGGGGCTCCACGGGGCTGCTCCCCTCAGTGGGTCCGGGAGAAGGGGTCTCTGCAGAGAGGGTGGGAAATGACCTGCGTTTGGCCGGGTCGGGGGCACGCTGCCTCAGGGATGGGTAGGCGGCAGCAGGGTGCTGAACGGCTTGGCGGAGGTGGCCCGGGCAGGTCACTCACGAACACAGGGTGCCACCGGGGAGCGGCTCTGCAGGAAGCCGGGTGCACAGCGGTTGCAGGTGAGGCCGGTGACGCCGTCCTTGCAGGGGCACTGGCCTGTGGTCTGGTTGCAGGTTTTGCCAGCGGCACCCACAGGGTGGCAGTCACAGGCTGAGGGTGGAGGCGGGGCGGGCAGATCAGAAGTCCATAGGGCCCGCGGGAGCGAGGGCGAGGCTCGCGGGGGCTGGGGGCAGGCTCACCGCGGCACACGCGGCGGTCGCTCAGGACACGGCCGGGGTCGCGGTAGAAGCCCTCCCGGCAATGCTGGCAGTGCCGGCCGGCAGTGTTGTGCCGGCAGCTGAGGCAGACGCCGCCGCTGCGGCGGCCTGACAGGCGGTACAGCTCCGTGTTGAAGCGGCAGCGGCGGGCATGACCGTTGCAGGAGCAGGCTGCAGGGAGGGTGGGTCAGGCGGCTGCCCGGGGCTGGCTCTCAGGGCCCCCGCTACCCTCCCGGGCCTCACCGAGGCAGGCGTGGGCCTCCCGGGCTGTGGCCCGCTGCCAGGGCCGGTCGCAGTAGAAGGGCTTGCAGCGGCCGCAGTCGGGGCCCTCGGTGCCATGCCGGCAGTCGCAGACCAGGTGGCCGTGGGCGTCCAGCAGGCACCGGGACGCGTGCCCGTTGCATTTGCAGCGCCCGCCCACCTGGAGCTCAGAGGCGGAGTAAGAGTAGGGGGCCACGGGGCCGGAGTCCCTGCCGTTGGCCAGCATGGCAGGCCTGGTGAGCACCACGCGGATGTCCGTGGCAGTCACCCAGTCTTGGAGCACCGGGCTGCTGTCCAGGTCCAGGCCTGCCGGGCTGCCGTCCTGCACGCTGAAGGCCACAAGGCCACCACCGTCAGGCTGGGCCTGGGGCTCAGGAAAGCACAGCGCTTCAGGGCCGGGGCCGGCGGGGCCAGCGGCAGGGGCCGGCCGGCGGCCGTAGTCCGCGCCGCAGCGAGAGGAGAAGAAGCCTAGCGGCGCCCAGCTGCGGCCATGGTCCTGTGACTTGAGCAGGGCCACTGAGGAGGGCGGCGCAGAGCAGAAGCGCAAGCTCACGAATACCAGCTCGAAAGCCTTGCCCAGGGGCACCGTGAGAGTCACGTTGAGGGGCGCCCGTGTCAGCGTGTCTGAAAGCCAGCAGACAGGGTTTGCAGTGGCCCCTGCGGAGGTCAGAAGGGCAGCGGGGTGTGCCCGGCGCGGGTCCGAGGCATCACAGGCCCGCGTGGCTGGACGCCCACACATGCTGGACGCCAGCACCTTGCGGCCTAGGGCCGCGTTCACCAGGCCAGGCACACAGATGCGGGGCGAGCCCCCCTCATTGTGGCAGGGGTCAGCCGCCACCGGCAGCCCGGGGCTCAGTGCGGCTGAGAGGGTGCCCGCCGTCAGCAGCAGCCCCCAGGGCCAGCTGGGCATGGCCAGAGCCGCCGTGGGTCAGCTGGCCAGCCGGGGTCCCACACCGTGGCCCTTGGAGAGGTCTGAGGCTCTGCCCGTCCCCCGGCAGCCACAGCGAGTAACCAGAGCCCCAGGGCGGCCCCAGCCGGGGCCCAGAGGTGGGAGCAGCCGCAGGCACACCCCAGCGGGTGAATGCAGCAGCAGGGATGTTGGCGCCTCCTCCCACTGGGCCCGGAGCGATGACAGGCGTCGCCCTGATCCTAATGCCTCCATCCACAGAGGCCCCACCCGCCACCCGCCACTCGAACTCGCACTCACCCACCCAGGGCCGGGTCCAGCAGGTCTCCCGGCCTCCCAGGAAGGTCCGTGGCAGGCGGGGCCTGGGGCATCGGGGCCACCGCCTCCTCCTGGCTGCAGCGAGGGCGGGCGAGCTGCAGCCAGGAGGGGGTGGGGGCGCAGCCAGCAGGAGCCGGGGCCCAGCCGGGGCGGGGCTGGTCGGCTGGGGAGGAGGGAGGGGAGGGGGGCTCTCGGCGGAGTCGGAATCAGAAGCAGATTCAGACACTGGCTGGGCCAGCGCTGGAGGGGGCTGGGAGGCCTGGGAACCGGAGGAGGGGCCGGGGACTCAGGAATGTGCTGGCAGGAGGGGTCTGGAGGGGGGCGGCTCAGCCACGTAGCCGCGGGGGACCACCCAGCAGGGTCCCGGCTCGCAGCCAGGCCTGGGCTGCTCCTGGGGCTGTGCCACGTGCTGGGGGGTTGGGGGGGGTCGGCGGCCTCCACTTTCCAGCCTATCAGGCAGGCTGGGCTCAGGATCTAAAGGCTGGGACCCAGGTGCAACCCTGTGTCCCGCAGGGCACACTCAGGTGGGGGTGGAGGAACCCAATGGACTGGCCGCTGTGGGATGACCTCAAGGAAGCAGACCCTCTACTAGAAAAATCCCAGACGTGGGGCCAAGTCCGATGTGGAATTCAGGTCGCTCCAGCGTCAGGCTGTGTGGTTCAGGTGCTGTAACTGGCCAGGGCCTCAGTTTCCTTGTCAGACAAATGGCTGTGGTTCAGCTTTGCAGTGCTGCTGAGATTTGATGAGCCACGCTGGCATCTGGGGTAGCCAGGGGCTCAACAGACACGAGGCCCTCTTACTGTGCCCCAGTGGTCGGCCTGTGTGCACCTGAGAGATGAAGCTATCACCTCGTGCCCAGGTCAGACCAAACTCTAGTCCCGGAGGCTCCCGGAGTGTCAAGCCGCAGGGTGGGCCCTGGAGCTGGCAGCTGTGCTGGGGCAGGGGCACGGCCCACTACCTCCTGTGGAGGTAGGAGGGCTGGTGCAAGACAATTTAGTTTCAGAACCCTTGCGCCTGGTCCACATACAGCAGGCTTGTGCAAGGAAACTGCGGCAGAAGGCCAGCTGTGTAGCCTGAGCACCAGCTGGGGCCGGGTTAGCTGCAGTTGACAGTGACCCCAGCCAAGAGGGGCCAGGAGTCTTCTGGACAGGGAGGCCCCAGGCAGAATGTGCCCTGCAGGGGTGGGGCCGGGCCCGAGACACCTGAGCAGAACGAGTGAGATGAGACCAGCAGACACTGTGCTGCGCCACAGAGGCAGGAGGGTTTGGCCTTGGGTTAGGGGCAGCAGGCAGGGCTGGGCTACCAAGTGCTGCTGACGCCCTCTGGTCGGGCCCTTTTGCAGGCCTGATGGCACAAATGCAGGGCCCACGGGTTGGCGGGAGGTGGGAGGGCTGGGGCTGCTGCAGGGGCTGCGGGTCCCCAGCCTGAAGAGCAGGTACCATGGGTAGTCCCTAACTTCCCAACAGAGGATGTGCCTCCGCACAAACAGCCTGTGAGGAGGGCGCTGCTCCCTGGTGGGTCAAATTCAGAACCAATCTCAAGTCCAGGTCCTGTGCCTCGAAGCCCATGGGTCAGATGGGAAGAGCCTGCCAGGAGAGCCAGGGCTGGGCCGTTAGAAGCCGGGGGGTGACCGGCAGACCACAGTGGGAAGAGCCATCAGGGCCCCACATGGGGTTCCACAGAGGCTGAAAGACGTCTCCAGAGAAGCCCTGCAGTCACTGGATGATGTCAGGGCTCCTGGAGCAGGAGCAGCCTCCCCAGCCTTGTCACCCCCTCAGGCTAGGCTTAGCCTGCAGGGCAGCCCCTCTTGAGCTAGGCAACATCTGCAGAACTTCTGGCAGAGGCACCTGGGGCTGGGCCCTGGCCTGCTAGTCAGGGCAGCAGAGGAGCCCCAGGCCCACAGGGCCTAGTCCCACCAGCTCTCCACAAAGGAAGTGGCAGGCACAGGGCCCCTTAACTGGAAAACCCAGGGCAGCCCGGGCAGATGGCTGGGGGTGTGGTTTCCCCGCAGTCTTCTGCTGGGTTTGCTCCTGGGACCCTGCCACCTGCCCGGCTGTGTGGGCCCCTCACACCCTCCGTCCACTGCGCAGGCCCTGGCCGCTCCTGGCACCTCAGCAAAGGCTCTGCCTGGCCTTTGCCACCTGCAACCCCTTCCCTGCTGCAGTCTCTCCACTCCGCCCCCAACCACAGCCGGTCACAGGCTCTGTGCGTGCGCAGAGCCGGACGGAGGACGACTAGAGGGAACCTGAGGGTCTCAGGCTAGAGGGGACTGGTCTTTCCTTTAAAAGACCCTCTGATCAATTGCCGGGGCCAGACCAGAACCTGTGGCGACGCCGGCAAAGCAACATTTGTTCACTTACACACGTTTATTGAGTACCTACTGTCCCTGCAGGGGCTTCCCACCCGCGGGAAAGGCAGCGGCCCGGCAAGCGGTCATAGCAGCCCGGCCTCCGCCGAACTCCCGCTCGCCGCCAGGCCGGCCCTGCGGCAGCCACAGCCACGGCATCCCTCCGCCGGTCTGGGCGGGAGTGGGGGCGCACAAAGCAACGGAGTGCGGAGGGGGCTCCCCGGCTCGCGCGACCTTGGAGGGGGCCTGGCGCACCCGTGTCAGGGTGGCCCCCGCTCCCGCCGCGCCCCGCGCCCCGCGCGCCAGCACAGGCCGGCGGCAGTCAGGAGCCCGAGGCCGGCGCCCAGCGCGGCCAGAGACGCACCCCGGGCCAGGTCCAGGCGGGGTCCGCGCAGTGAGAAGGTGATGGCCGTGGAGGCAGCGCCGGCCAGCAGGGCCACAGCGCCGAACGGCAGGACGCAGTGCGGCCAAGAGCCCCCCGCGCCACCCGTGGCCAAGAGCAGCACGCGCAGGGCCCCGGGGGACTGGGCTGCCTCGGCAGGCGCCCCGGGCCGGGGCTCAGGCGCACTCATGCCGCAGCCGCGGGGGGCGCGCTCGGAGTGGTGCCAGCGTGGGGTGAGCACTCAGGAGCCCCCTCTGCGGCCCCCTCCTGCCACGTCAGCGCGGATTGGCCCGGGCGGCAGTGACGCCACCAAGAAACCCACTGAGGTCACTGCCTGCCGTTTGGGGTGGGCGGTGCTTGGGCGCTCTTTGAGAGGGCTCCCCAAAGCCTACCCCTGTCACTTCCCTGCTCAAGATGGCCCAGGATTAGGACTGAGGTCACTGAGCAACAGCTTTCAGCCACCACCTGGGTCTGGCTGGAGGTGGCCAGCCTCCCTCTTGTGGAGAAAAGGTTCAGTAGCGAGGCCCATCAGTGTGGGACAGACACCTGTTCTGCAAGCACTGGGAGCCAGCGGTGGTGGGGCTGCCCTGGATTAAGGGTTCCTCCAGATGGGGACAGCCACTGCTGTCCCTGGGGCTTCTGTTCTGGGCAGTGGGTACTTGCTCATGTCCCAAAGCCCCTCAGTGCCACGAGAATCCTAGGTTTTCATTTTCCACTCTGGACGAGTCTGGGATTTCCAGTCCATGCACCTGTACAAGTTGGGCCTCCTGGAGGCAGAGGCTGTGCTCAGCAAGGGGCACTGACAGATGGCCACGCCAAGACGTCCGTGCATGGAACAGAGACCAGCGCTGTGAAGCATCTGCTGTCTCCCCAGGCCCGACTCCCTAGTGGGACAGTGGGTTCCACAAGGACGCAGGCTCAGCCTGCTAGCGTCTGGCTGAAAGTCCACGCACGGCCGCAGACACTGCAGAGCCCCAGGTTGGTGCTGGCAAACCCACTTTCAGTCCTGCTTGCCTTCCCCGGGGAAAGGGGCCTTCAGGAAAGCGGGCAGAGGTGGCGACGGTGGAGCGCGCGTGAGGGGCCTGTTCCCTGAGGTGTCTAGAGGCACAGGCACCAGGGATGTGCCACCAGAGTGGGCAGTGACTCGGGCTGTGGCCTAATGACCCCTGTAGGGCCCTGGGCCCCTGGGGGCAGGGGCTTCAAGCACAGCCAACATGAGAACTGGCGCCCCCTGCAGTCCGCTGAGTGGCCTGGTCCCTCCTGCCGCGCAGAAAGAACGCGCATATTCTTGGTACACACACAGCGACTCTTGTGTTTTTAGAGGAAGGGAGATGAGGAAGCACTTTTAGTTATATAGTTTTTGGTTGTTCCCTCGGCCCTGGGTCACGAAACCTAGGTCCTTGGGCACTACACAGGCCCACCTGAAGTAGTCCTGAAAGCAAAATCACAAGAAAACAAAACACCAAGCCCCACCTTCTATGAAAAACATCTATGCTCTCTAGAGTTTTCAAGTCACGCACACATATTTCGATCTGAAGTGAGAACAGGCAGCAGGCAGGCTGCCCACAGGCCCGGTCTCCCTGCGCCTCAGGAGGGCCCAGGGTGTCGAGCAGGCTAGTGGCCAGCTTAGCCGTGTCCCAGGGAGCAGGCACTTCAGAGTCCCTCGCCGGGGCAGGGGCTGCAGGTGGCTCAGTCGGCAGGGTCGTCTCGCAGGATGGTGAGGAAGCTCTCGCCCCCCTCGCAGAGCAGGCTGTGCACCGCCCGGCACAGCGCCAGCCAGTGTGGCCCCTGGGGCTCCTGCGTGCCCACCAGGGGCAGGAGCTCGGCCATCAGGACCTGGGGGTGCAGGGCAATGGTTGCAGGGGCCCTGACCCAGCAGTTCACCCTGGGTTGAGGCCCCCACCCCACCCCAGCCTGGAAGTACCTTTTGCAAGTGTATCTGCTGCTCCAGCATGGCCACCCGCAGCCTGAGAGCCACCAGGGCCTGCAGCTCCTGGGTGCTGGAGTAGAGAAGTCGCTGGGGACTCTGTGCGGCATCTGCGCCTGCTTCACAGGGTGGCGCGGGCCCAGGCAGCCTCCCCTCGGGCCACAACTCCAGCGGCTGCTCCACCACCACTGTGGGGACAGGAGGTGGCCGAACAGGGTCACACCAGTGCACCTCGTGTCCACCCCCACTCACCATTAGGGGGTGCAACTTCCCCCTGCTCCTGGACGAAGCCCTACTGTCCCCAGCTACCGCTGGCAGTAAATACCAGGCAGGCACCTGACTCTGCGCCTCTCTGTCACTAGCTGACACGGCAAACTTAGATGGGTTGTGCTGGGAGGAGCCTCACCTGTGCGCAGCCCCTGCAGCCTGTGCAGACACTGCCCCACAAGGGCCTGCAGCCCGTCCAGGGTGAGCAGGCAGCGGTACTCTTGCATCCAGTCCTCGGGGGCTGCAGAAGTCAGGCGAGCAGGCTGGGTCCATGCCAGTCCCCGAGCCTGCCCGGACCCCTAACTTCCCGTCCAACACAGACACCAGGGCCCCATACCTGCCACGAGCTCTCCCTCCATGTGTCGTCTCAGCAGCAAGCAGGCCCTCCGCAGGTGCCCCACCTCCACCTCTGTGGCCCTGAGGCCCGAGGCGTGGCAGCCAGACTGGACAAAAGTCAGGGAAACTCCCTGTGGCCTGGCCGGCTCTCCCCTCCAAGGAGTCTGAAGACCAGGTCGCTCTGGGCCCAGTGCCCCGGTGGGTGCTCGGGCAGTTGCTCCGCACTGCCCGGGGGAGAGCCAGAAGCCTTCCCTAGCCCAGCTCAACAAGGATACAGTGGTCTGCATGTTCTGGAGGAACTGGGTTTTGGCGGCAGCGTCCATGGAGTCACCGGTCTGAGTAGAGCTGAGCTGGGCCCAAAGGCTGGGAGGCGTACCCCGGAATCAGAGAAGGGCATGGTTATCACAGCCAGCTGGGCTGGCCTGCAGAGGGGCCCCGGATGGGGGAGTCTTCCTGGCTGAATGCCAGGGGGAACCTCAAGTTTGGAATAACCCATCCTTGAGAAGGGGAGCAGAATAACCCTCTCTGGGAAACACTAGGAGAAAATTCAAGGAAGAAGAGGAGGGGGCCAGCCGTGACCCCTAACTAGGACGAGCCTGCTGTGTGCTGGGACAGAGCAAACCGTTGAAAGCTCACCTCATTCAACTCATGACACGGTGATGAAGCTAACAGCCTTGTCCTCACTCTACAGAGAAGACGACTGGGATTTAGGGACAGAGTGCCTTGCTCAAGGTCTCAGCTTGTGAGCAGATGGGCTGGGTTTCCAAAGCTTGAACATTCAGTCTGCCATCAGTTCTAGCTGAGCAAGCTCTCTGAATGTGGATGATTTCCACACCCAGTGAAGAAAGCAAAAGGACCTGCCAGAAGAGTCTTACCAACGGGGCTCTCATGTGGTGGGCACCTTCTCCCCTATGTGGTTGCCCGCCCCACCGCTGCAGACTCAGCCTCACCGAGCGTTCCGGGAAGCCGCCTTCCTGAAGGCCATGGGCAGCTGCAGCAGGGTCCTGCGAGGGAAGCCAACGCTCAGGGCAGCCTCATCTCATTCTGGGGACTGCAGTCCCCGTCCCCACTCAGAGCCCAGGGCACTGGACAGCCACAGAGAACAGCAGAGAGGCCCTCGAACATCAACCCAGCATCTCTGGCGCCAGGTTTCCCAATGCTAGCACCAGAGTTGCCATCCTCACTAGGTGGCATCTGGGCCCCCCTGGTCCACATCCAGCTTAGTGCTCTGTTGTGCTCTGGCAGAAAAGGCAGGTCCTCCAGTGAGGGCTTTGGAGGCCTACCCCTTCTCCTTGAGCGTGAAGGCTGCTGGGCCTGCAGGAGCAGTCGATGGGGTGACTTGTTGGTCCTTGAGGTTAGGTGGAGGTCTGGCAGCTCCAGCCCTTCTCTGTGAACAGGTCTGGTCCCCAGATGCCAGAAGCCTGAGCTCAAGTGCCTTGGCAGGCATGATGGTCTGGCAGATGCCTCTGGGGGGTTTTGTCCCTGAGGCCCTGGGTGGGGCAGAGGATGTGAGAGCAGGGGTAGCAGAGATGGATCCAGACTTGTGGCTGGGAGCCTTGCCTCTTTCTCCAGGCTTAGCAATGCCTTTCCGCACTCGTGCGGCCTTCTCCAGCACCTGAGTCAGAAGCTCCAGTTCCTTGAGGTCTTGAGGGCTGGGGGTGCATTCTGTGAAAGCCAAGAGAGTAGTCGTTGTCCCCAGAAGGAGGCTCGCACCACTGCGCGTCAGGCCAGCACCTGGAGAACACGGGTGGCCAGATTTACCTGGAGACGGGTCCTCCTCTTCAGTTTCTGGCCCTGGGGTAGGCTCCGGAGCCGGGTTGTCAGCTGGTCCCCTGCGAAGTCAGAGCAGTCGCAGCTCGGCCAGGAGGCGGGCTCAGGCCAGCAGACCCCGCAGGGCCGCCGGGCCTGGCGCAGCGCCCGGTCTCGAGCCTGCGGGAAGGGGGCACCGGAACCCGGGCTCTGAGCGGGGTTCTGAGGGCCCGAGGGAGGTCTAGCTGGGGGCCCGGTCCGCCTACCAGGCCCGCAGCAGCCGACGGGAGACGCGCAGGCGCTGCTCCAGCTCCCGCTGCCGCTCGGCGCACGAGTCCAGGGCGCCCTGCAGCTCGACCACCAGCCTGGAAGGGAAGCATCAGCGACTCAGCCCCCGGCGACCCCCGGCGCGCCCCTTCCCGCCGCGCGGGCCTCACCGGCGAGAGCAGCCGGCGGGCAGCATAGATGCAGCCGCGGATCCCCGGGATTTGCCGCCGCAGGACACTCCCGCCTCTTCCGCGACGCAAGACCGCCCCTTCCGGCGAATACATCCAATCACGAGCCAGGAACTTGGCCCCGCCCCGAGATGGGCGGGCCCCGCGGAGGGAGAGGCGGAGCCCCGGCTCGGGCCTGGAGCAGCGTCGTACCCGCGGGCCGCGCGCGGGTGGGTGCTTACGGGACGAGCGATGGAGCGGCGCGGCTGCCTTGCTGACCCGCCCGAAGCTCGCGGCTAATGTGAGCCGTGCTGTTGGGAGCCGACCGGAGCAAGGGCAGTGCTGCATCCAGGGGAGCGGTGCGCGTGGGGTGGAGCTTGACCAGGGGCCTGGAGTGGAGGGCAAGGTGCGGCGGGTGTGCGGGGCCAGGTAGGATGCGGCGTGGTGGGCGGACGGCAGGGCCTGGTGTCCCGGGTTGTGTCGTGGGACGGGGCCTTCGGAAGCCCAGGGGACACCCGAGCAGGTGGGCGGCAGGGCCGGCGGAGTGGAGACAATAGCATGGGATGTAGGTGCCCCCTGGTGGCTTAAAGGTTAAGTTCACCGGAAGCAGTCCCCATGCTTCCAGGACCTGGGTTTGAGACCCAGGGCAGGACAACCCAGATGAACTAAATGATATGACTATTAAAGTGCTTCTTCCGCCTGTATCTTCCTGCTGGCGGTTCTTTGCCTGCACCTTTACTTTAAAAAGTAAAGTTTAACGTGGACTGCAAGCCTACCGGACTGAAATGCCCACGTGGCTGGAGGGGAGGCAGACTGGGTTTGAATCTGGGAGACTCACCTTGCTGCCAGAGAACAGTAATGGGAGCCGGGCAGAAAAGGGGAAGGGCGTTGGGACCAGGCAGTGCTGGACTGCGCTTAGTGGGCCGAGGGAGGGCCTGGTGGCAGCTGGCATTCCTGCCCACTCTGAGGGAAGACGCAGAAAAGGGTCAGTCAGCACTTAGGAGGCACAGGGAAGCCCATACGCAGTCGGATATTGGAGTCTTCACGGGGTGGTCCCCCCACGGTGCAGGAAGGGAGAAGGGGTCCGCAGAGAAACAGGTCCATTCAGAGCTGGGCTTTTGAAAGGGGGCCATGGCAAGGCACACAGCAGCTTAGGGAGGACATCACTTGTCTGCCACTATCCTCATCCTTTAACCCTCACAACACTTCTGAGGTGGATATACGGTCCCATCTCACAGATGACAGACACCAGGATGTGCCGAGGTTACAGTTGACAGGCCTGCAACCTCAGCACACCTGGCCTGGGGGCTTGTAATTCTCAGCCACAAGATGACACTTATCACAGGGAACACACACCAAGAAGAGTCACCACCAAGCCAGCATCTCCACATCCCTGCAGTTCTGGTTCCAGAGCATTTAGGGGACGCTCATAGTCAAGTGATTCTGACATTTCAAGAGGAAATGAAAGCTATCACAGCAGGCACGGGGGCCATCGGGTGACAGCCTTGCTGGGGAGGTCACTCGTGGGCTGCCCCCACAGGAGCCCTGTGCCCAGAGTGGGGGCGGGGGTCTGCTCTCTGCCCAAGGGACCCACTGCAGCCGCCACACCTGGGTGGCAGGGGCAGGCCCCAAGATCCCTGCTTGTCTGCATCTTGGTCACCTCAGGTGTTAGAAATGATACTAAGTTTTCCTGCCTAAGCTCTTGGGGAGATTTTTTTGCATAAAGAGTGTCAGGATAGCATTGAGGGCTGAAGTCAGATTTTCTTTTTTTTTTAATTTCAGCCTAAATAACATTAAGAACCTTTTGTATTTTATTGAATACCTTCTATTTTAAATTTTTCTTTTGTTTTCATCTTAGAAGAATGAAGGATAGAAACAAAGACAGGAAAAGAAATGGCCCTGAAATTCAGTGCAAAGAGAGACATTCCCAAGGACAGCATCTGCTGGCGACAGAGACTCATGATCCAGGGAGCACACAGATTGATGAGCTGAGGTTACAGGAGGGAGGGAGCCTGCAGAAGTCAGGGCCTCACCCTGGAGCTGCCTGATGGGGCCAAGGGACTGGGCCAGGCAGGAAGGAACAGTGCCCGCTGCCGGCCTGGGTGGACATGGGAAGGGTGGCTGCTCAGGCCTGTCAGCTCACCCCAAACCTCCAGGAGGGTTGTGGGGAGCCAGGGCAGGCTCCCTGGGCCACAGGTCTGTTGAAAGAACTGTCAGCTTCTGGGGCAGCAGGGGGCCTCGGTGTTGGCTGGGAAGAGCAGGACATGGTTCACCTTCCTGGAGAAAAGGAGGACAGACAGGGACAGAAAGACTCACACGGTACAGCATGCTGGGCTTTGAGGTCGAACTTTCCGAAAGGAAGGATCTGGGTTTCTCATTCCGATTTAGACACTGATGGGCCCCCAGGGCTCCCAGGAGAAAGACTTAGCGCCCCTGTAAGGGCACCGAGGGGGCTTCGCAGCCTCCGTGTCTGGTGCCCCTGCACCGCAAGCATCCGCTGCAGCACTCACAGCTGCAAGAAGCCCAAGTCCACGTTGCCCTGCTCCTCGCGGCAGGCGGACAGACTTTTCCTCTTCACCTGTGGCCTGGGAACGCTGCTCCCGGGGGAGCTTGGAGGACGACACTGTGGGCACGACTTCCTGGCATGGTGGCGGCAGCGGTGTGAGTGACAGTCGCTGCCCGAGGTAGATTGCAGGGGGGCCCCCGAGCTGCTGGCCATGGAGTTTGTGGGGCTCGTGCTGCTAACGGAGGAGTACCCCGAGGTGGAGATGTCCCTGCCCGGCTCCCTCCTGCCGCAGCGCGGGGGCTTGGACCCGGGGGTCGTCAGAGGCGTCCGCGCGCCTGGTGCCGAGCTGGGTGGCTCCTGTGGGTCTTGGCCTCCCTTGTCCTCCGGCCAGGCCTCCTCATCACTTGAGTCCTGGCAGCAGTGCTGCTCTGGATCCAGGTAGACCACAGTGACATCGAGGACGCCGCTGGGAGCTGTCACTGTGGAGACAGCAGGGGGAGGTCAGCCCACAGCCGAAAGGGTTGTCAGCCTGGCCAGGACCCTCGTTGGCCCAGGTCCAGCTGGCGGCCTCGGGTGCTTGACCCGGTCGCCAGTCTCCTGTATCACTTTTCTGGGTAAGACGTTTCAGGTGACGTGCTTCCTTCAAGTCACCTAATGTGACGTGGGACAGTAGGAGGGGACGGCAACGGGACTCGGGTGGGGACAGCTGCCAGGCACACGGGATGGCACGCTGGAGCCATCGCGCGTGTCGTCTGGCCCTGCCCGCGCACGTCCCGCCAGCACACCCACTGGACCCGGCACAGGTCGGGCCCGACCCCGCCCCGGCATGCCCACCCGCCCGCCTGCCCAGTGCGCACCGTCACCCTCCTTCTCGCCCTCGCTCTCCTGGTCGCCCTCGTAGCCAGAGCAGTAATCCAGGCTCCAGTCCAGGCAGCTGCCCAGCAGCGTCCCCTCCTGGCTGGACAGCTCGGCAGTGGGTGTGGTGACGAAGCTGCCCCTGTCCTCGCGGTGGCTGCTGTCGCGCTTCCTGCGAGGAGGAGAGCCCGGTCTCGGGGCTGCGCGCACTCCGGCCCGGCCAGCGCGCGGGCAGGGACACCCCGCCAGCGGTGTCGGCACGTTGCGGGGTGAACAGTTCTCCAGGTGGGGCAGTGACTCGGAGTCAGTCGGGTGAGCGGGGTGCACAGGGGAGACGAGGCGCAGGGCCCCGGGGGGCCGAGCACCCCTCAGGCGCTGCCGCAGCGGACACCCCCACCGCAGGCGCACTCACCGCTTGGTTCTCCGGGCAGAGGGAGAGCTGAGGAAGGCGTGGAGCCCCCTGGCGCCAGGGAAGGACGCAGGGGCTGGGCTCTCTCGCTTCACGCCCAGAGCTGCACACAGCTGGCCGTAGCTCAGCACCTGGAAGGGACCAGGTCAGAGGGAAGAGGCGGCAGGGGCAGGGGCGTGCCCCTCACCCGCCCGCCACCAGGGCACAGGCAGGAGCACCTCTTCCTGGCTGATCTCCTGGTAGCGCTGGTCCTCGAAGCGCTGCTTGACAGCGGTCAGGGAGACCTGCCTGTGGTCCTTGGGAATGTCGTCATGGAAGCTGCAGAGAGAGGTGAGGGTCAGTGGGCTCCCGCCCCAAGACCCCATTTCTAGGAGCTGGGCAGCAGAGGGAGGGCTGGCAGCGATCTGGCTCTGCTGTGGGAGCCAGGCGGGGCCGCCAGTGTTAACCCCAGAGTCACCCCGGGACCAGCGTCCACTCCCAGGGGCAGCCTCCCAGCTGACCCTAGAACCACTCAGAAGCAAGACCCCGACATCCCCAGCAGTACGAACAGAAGCCTGAGGGCAGAAAGGACCCACAGCCATCAGTGTGACGCAGTGGGCACAAGCGTGCCCATCCCGGGGGCTGCCGCTCAGTGAGGGGCACAGGAAGCACGTGGCGAAGGTGGCAGCAGCTGGAGGGCAGTGTGGGGCCCGTTCCCAGGATGCGTCCCGAGCAGGCCAGCGGAACATGGGGTTGGGGACAGGCGGCTGCACACTGACTGGACAGCCTGCCTTGCACACTCAACAGAAGGTTTCCAATTGATCTGGCTTGAGGACAGAACTGGGGATGCAGGGCTGGGGGAGAGCCTAACGCCCACTTCGGGAGGCCAGCACGACAATTTGTGTGGGTGGCCACGACGGCACAGGCTGACCCTCGCCTGTTAACGCGTCCCCGTCCACCAGTCTGGCGTTGGCACTGTGGAAGGACGAGCTCAAGCAGCTACTGGGGAGCCCACAGGCTACTGGTCAGCCCCACTCTGGGCTCAGAAGAGGTTAGCAGAGGTCCGTGGCAGCCGAGGACAGCAGACGAGTACCTTGGCCGTGAGCCACCAGGAGGCGAGGACAGAGAAGCAGAAACGGGCCGGCCCGTGGTCCCCGCCTAGATGACCAGGGCCTCGTCCACCAGCACCAGGAGCCATCTACGAGGACTAGCCTGGGAAGGCGGCTTGAGCAAGGGTCCATTTGTGCTCAGGGCTCTGAGATGGGTGAGGCTCCCAGGAAGGGTGATGGAGGAGGCAGGACACCATCACGGGACCAGGGGGTGGGGGGGCGGGACGGGCTTCTGTGCCGCCCGCGGCGCTGGGGTCAGGTGCGGGCCGGGAGGGGCTCGCACGTGTGTAAGAAGCAACCGGGCCCTGGAGTCCCCGCGCCCACTCGGAGGCGGGCAGCACACACGGAGCGCTGCGCGGGCATCACTCACCACCTCTGATGGAGGCTCAGCACGCAGGGCACGAGGTCGTCACAGGAGAAGCCGGTGAGGTCCCACAGCCGAGGGGGCCAGGGCTGTGCTGGGGAGGGAAGGGGCAGTGGTGGGCCATCGGCACCCACAAAGTCCCAGGGCCGGTGGCGCCGTGTGGCTCCTGGAGCTCCGGGTGAGCCGGCCCCACGGCAGCGGGCAGGTACTAAAGGGGCTGCCCGGACACGGGCCTCACACCTCCGTCCCCTCAAGAGGGGCGGGCACCCTGCTGGTCCTGCCTGGACCCCTTTACGAAAAAGCACAGGTGCTGGGATGATGCTGGGGTGGGGCCTGACTCGCTCCGCAGCGCACTCCTTACTCTGGCCGTGTGTCAGCCTGGCCAGGAGCAGAGCGGCGGCGGCCAGGCGGGCCGGGGCGTAGGCGGCCAGGCTGGTGTGCAGCAGGGACAGCTCACAGAGGAAGCTGCACAGGTGGCGAGTGCGCGGCGCCACGGGGACCAGCGCCAGCAGGAGCTCCTTGTAGTCCACCACGGTGGGCACCTGCGGGGCGGGAGGCAGTGTGGGCCCCTGCACGCACCTCACGGGCGCCCTGCGCGATGCCGACGCCTCCCCACCTCCACGTGATGACGGAGCAGCAGGGACACTCACCCGGATCTTGCCTTCCAGGGTGGCGATGACCTCTCCCATCATCCTGACCAGGTCCTCGTACTTGTACGTGTTGTCCGTCAGCCACACGGCCTCGCGGATGGTCAGGATCTCCTTGCTGATGAACCTGAGCGGCCAGAGGGGTCTCAGTGCAGTACCTCCCTCACGCCCCTCAGGCCCCAGGGAGAGGGGACTGAGTAAACCCCGGGCCAAGCCTGGGGGGCACGTGGGCACCCTGTGAGTGACACAAGACCACAAGCCCAAGGTCGGAGCTGATGCAGGGCCGCTCCTCCGCCCACGGGCAAGGACGGTTTGGAGAAACGTCCCCAGTGGACAACCGTGGGCCGTCTGCTTTCCACAGGCCGGAGCGGGTGCAGGGCTGTAAAGACTGTCCACTTAGGTCAAACCTGAGATGCAGCCTGGAGCATCGGCACTGCCAGGGGTGCAGGCCACACGCAGGGCCTTCGAGGGGGCGAGAGCCTGCGGTCTCTGAGGACCCAGATCTGAGAACTCGACTGCAGAGACACCATCCTCTCCGCTTCCTCGGGAGGACAGGGAGGAGGGCACCTGGCCTGTCGCCAGATTGCCCGGGACTGAGGCGGCGCGCGGGACATTGGCGCCGGGGCTCTCACCGGGTGCAGATGACCATGCAGGCGATGCCCAGTAGCTGCAGCCGGTGCCGGGGCACCGGCCTGCGCCGCAGGTAGCGGTCCACACACTCCACGGTCAGGTGCAGGCACAGGCTTGTGAAGTCCTTCATGGTGGCGACTTCCACCAGCCAGTCGATCAAAATGTACCTGCAGGAGGCGCACCCCTGAAATGTGGGCAGGCATCACCGCCCTGCCCAGCCCGTGTCCAGGAGCCAGCAGCCCTGGAACCGCCTGAGTCTGTGACGGCTTGTCCAAGGGCTAGAGAAGCCTGAGTCCAGCCACCCCGTCCCCTGCCTCCCTCCCCAGGCCCGCACACGCTTTGCGCTTTGGGCCTTGTCTTGAAGAGCGCCCCGCCCCTTCTGATGGACGAGCCGGGGGCGGCCAGACCTCACAGGTGAAGGGCAAGGCGGGCCTGCTCTGCAGGGCAGGCGATGGTCAGAGGCCAAAGAAAAGCCACTGAGGTGCTGGGACTGCAGCCTCACAAACCTGCCTGCCCCTGGGAGCAGCTCACTCCCACATACCCGCCCCTCTGCAGCAGAGCTGGGAGCCAGGAAGGCAGTGGAAGCAAGATGCTCCGACCGAGCCTGTGCCTGAGCCCGAGCCCTGCTGCCACGTCAGACAGACACTGGGCAGGACACAGACGTCTCAGGGAAAGCTGGCTGCAATGACAGGGAACTGAGGGCAGTCGGCACCTTTCTGAACAAAGGAGAGGAGACGACTTTAGCAGAGAAATTGAGGGACGCCTGTCAGCACAAAGGCTTCTACCGAAGGCGGAGGGAAGGATGGAGGGACACCTCTACCCCACCGTGGAGGGAAGGGGGCAGCAGGGCAGCAGGAAGCAGACCGGACATTCCGCAGAGCAGGCCACCCGAGGGGAACACTGCACATGGTGTCGCTCAGGCACAGGGCTCACAAGCACCACACTTGGTGCCATTTAACTCAGGGGCAGAGGGCCATGCGTCCATGCCGCATGGGTCAGGCCTCTTCAGGGAGGGTGGTCATTTAAAATGTTTACTGACTGTGCCCTGGTGGGGGCACGGTTGGGTCCGCCACCTCCCCACAAGTGCAGTCCACATACAACCAGAGGACTAGGGCTCGCATTCTGGGCTGTTCCAGGGAAACCACCAGGACGAAATGAATGAAATAAAGTGCTCCTTCCTCCTCTCTGCTTGCCCGCCTGCTCGTTTTCATTCCTGCACCTTTCCTCTAAAACAGAAACGTTTACTGCACACTGACTGCGGGGCCAGTCTGCTGAGCCCAGCGGGGCCCTCCTGCTGGAAGCCGAGGTGCATCTGAGGCTCATGAGCTTAGAGCCACTCGACCCCCTGCACTGACCGACCACTGAGCCTGTGATGTCCCCGCACAAAGAAAGGAACCTGCAGACAGGTCGGCGGTGACCAGGCAGCACCCACCCGAGGGCCAGCCCTGCTGGGGCGTCACACATCGACACATGGACATTGGCAATGACGGCCCACAGCCAATGAAAGAGTGGTGTTCCAGGCTCAGACATCAGGGATAGGAATTGCCTTTTCACTTTTTTTTTTTTAAAGAGAGGTACAGACAGCAATGAAGGCGAGTAGCCAGCAGGCAGGAAGAAAGGGGAGGAAAAAGCACTTAATTTTATTTTTACGCAGGACTCGAACCCAGGGGTATGTGGCCTGTGCTCCTTTGGAGGCGACTGACCCAACCACGGCTCCACTAGGGCGTGCCATGTCGCCCTCTTTTTAGGAAGAAGTGTAAAGTGTTTGAATCGTTCTGAGGCTTGGAAAGGAAAAGGAGAGAGCACGTCTGTGGGCCTGCTGTTTTCAAAGTCCTGGAGAACTTAGGCACGCCGGGCTGGAGAACCCTGACGAAGCGGGGACCTGCGAGCCCGGTGGCAGGTGGCCGACAGCTCCTGTCCCTCAGGCAGGAGCCCTCACCTCATGGTGTCGTTGAGTCCCTTCTGCACGGAGAAGACCCGCAGCTTGTTGACGGCCCGGGAGGCCTGGAACAGCTGGCACGCCGCCTCGGAGGACACCTTTGCTTCTAGCCCCAGCTGGCTTCCGCTCGCACAGGCTTTGGCCAGAGCCAGCTGAGAAAGGGGCAGGCAGGGTGAGCGGGGGACAGGCGGCGGAGGCCGTGCCGCAGTTCGCCCACCAAGGCACGGGGGACTGTGCTGGAACTCCGTGTCCCTTTTCAGCAGGGGCAGCAGCGGCCCGGGGAAGCTGAGGTGGGTCCAGCAATCTGCCCAACCAGCACCACTGGGCCCGACAGTTACTACCAGCCATTTCCATCTATCTCCTTCCGTCCTTCCTATCACGCCAACTGTGCACATGCCCATGGCAGACGGGTTTTCTCTTCTCTGCCCACCTCAGCGCATCTCCCCCAACACCAAACAGCAGCCAACAGGCCTCATTCTCCCTCCCTCCGAGTGTCTGATTCATCGTGTTATTCTGGGGACGCCTCCTGCAGCCTTTTCAGTCCCTGCACCCAACTGCTCTATGGCCAAGGGCTTCCTGAAAGGCTGGCGGGTGCTCACACCGGGCGAAGGAACACTCTTATCACATCCTTGCAGAAACACTGCCATGTTAAATGTGTTTTCAGCTTATCCAGCCACGGACAGTCCGCTAATGTGACCGGCCTAGAGTCTCCCTAAAATGCGCGCCCTTTGACGAGCAGCAAGCGCGGCCCTGCGCGTCTGACCGTCTGTTTTCACTGTCCGGCTCTTGGGTGCAGAGGACTGTCACCACCCACTGGGGGCTGGCCGAAATCAGCCTTCCCCCGCTTGGCAAAGTGGGGCGCTCTTTGATTTGTCTTGAAAGAACGAACTCTTTAACAGCTGCTGGGGCTGAGTGCCTGCAGACACCAAGGGCAAAGCCCGGGTCCCTGGTTCTGGTGAGCAGGCCGAACAATGTCACAGGACAGCAGCCACTCACCCACCCGCACTCCAGATGCCTCTGCTCTGTCACTGAGATAAGCTTTGCCTGCAGGGAGCGGCCTGAATTTGATGGTAGACGAGGCCCCTAGCATTTAGCAATGAAGAGCCTGGGTGGCTGGTTATGAGGCAATCGGCTTTAAGGGTGGGTGGAGGCAGGAGGCGTGACCGGCCCAGCTCACAGCCTGTGCCCAAGCGAGACGCTCTAAAACTCGCCCTCGGCCTGCCGCTGCGCTGCATGGAGTCCCACGGTCTGTCCCTGAAGCCCCACGAAACGAGGCAGAGGAGAAAGGCCGGCGCCCGCTCACCTGTGCCTCCCAGCAGCCCTTGGCCGCATAGTCCCTGAGTTTCCGCAAGCTGTGGAGGCAACGTCCGGGATCTGACATCTATTGAGAGAGAAGTCACCGTGACTCCACAGCTGTCTGGAGAAAGTAGAGCTGGCCCATGGGGCTCCTCAGTGTGCCCCCACCCCGAGTCCCGGCCACCTTCCTCCCAGAACTTCATCCACAGGAGGGGATGTCCACCCATGTCTACAGTGGCCCTTAGAGTGGCTGCCATGCAGACAAAGCCTGCCCAGGGCCACTGGGAGACCGTATCCGGCTAACACGAACAGCTCCTCTTCCCCGACCCAGGTCACTCACATCCGTCCTCCGGTCACTCTCCCAGAGGAGAAACGAGCTGCTCAGACACCCCTGATTCGCAGACTCTTCAAAGAGCTCACGGGCCTGCTGCCTCTTCTCTTCCTCCTGGAACACGTTCAAGCAGCTTAGTTCCTCTATCTGCTACTCATTCTAGAACCATCCTCGTCTCCACTTTCCTACAGAATCACATGTGCTGCTCTTGTCTTCGATGAAACGTGTAACCGGCCCCTCTGGGGCTTGGGCGGCTATGGCGTGGGCTGAGAGAGGGCGGGGGGCCCACGCAGAAAAATGACACAGGCTGTCATGAGAAGTGCTTCTGTGAAGACACATGGTGGGACAGCAGCCCTCACCGCCCTGCTTCTTCCCCGAGGCCCCGCCACAGCCCCGCAGGCCCCATACCAGCCGGCCAGGTGCTGAGCCGGCGGCCCGTCCCCAACCCATGCCGGCTGCTGTCAACGCACCTGTCCCCAGTCACCGTCTTCCTGAGGTTGCTGGTCACAGCCTTCGCGGGCAGAGTCTGCAGGAGCCGGGAAGGCCGGGGACAGGTGGCACAGCAGAGCCACAGGCCTGGCTCCTGCTGTGCTCCACTCTAGAACCCCAGCTCACACCCGCTCCATCAGGCTCTGCACGTGCGCCTAGGCTGGTCAGCACTGGACACCTGGCCTGGCCCCAGGTGGCCTCTCTCTAGAAGGACTTGCTTTGGCCTTGACCCCGGGGACCGCCTTCCCTTGTGCCTCGGACCCGTGCCAGCACACAGTAAAGTGAAGTCCCATGCTGGTCACCAAAGCCAAGGCCAAGTGGGGTGTAGCACTCACCTCGAAGAGACTCAGCACTCTGCCCAAGCAGTGCAGGATGGCCGCCCGGTGGGTCTGCGGGGGAGCACGTGTGGTTACCTAAGAGCGCTCCAGGGACCTAGCCCTGTGGCCCACCATCTCCGGCGACGTCACCACCGGCGCCCGACGCCCTGGCCCCGCGGGCGCGCTCACCCTCTGCAGCTGGCGCTCAGCCCTGAGGCTGTCATGCACCACGGCCTTGCAGCAGCTTCCAGACAGCGACCAGGGCGGCCGGATGAAGAGCCAGATGAAGGGCGCCGCACCACCGCTCAGCCGCTCGGCCAGGCTGAAGAAGCGGGCGGCCTTCAGGCCATTCACTTCGGCGCGGGCCTCGTCTGACACCGACACTGCAGACACAGGGAGTTCGGCAAGTGGGCAGGGGTCACTGTTTCAGGAGATGCCAGGGCTGCGGGCGCCTCTACTCTGTGAGGACAGAGCCAGCGACCCCTGGATGCAGAGGGCTCCAAGGCACCCCGAGACCTCCCCTCCCAGACCTCAGCCAACCCCACCAGTGGCCCTTAGGTGAGAATGTTCTAAAGCTGGCGGGGGCAGCTGCACACACTCATGGACATAGAGAAACCAAGGGCTGCTGCTTGGATGTGGGGTGTGTGACAGCTGGGCCTGCTGCCTGACGCGGGCAGGGCTGCTGAGCCCGGAGGGGGGCCTGCTCGCTGCTTCATTCAGTCCCATCAACCACGGGGTGGGGGGAGGGACACAGCACGACGACACTCTCAGCAAGACACCAGTGGGTCTTCCAGAAACAGGGAAACGTGGCCCTGCCTGAGTCTGTCTGCTGTGAGACCTGGGGGACACGCCCAGGTTTCTAGGTGGGCTCAGCCAGCAGGCGGCCGGGAGAGCAGAGGAAGCTGCACGAGGCTCTTTAAAGCATACCTGCCCGCTGGGGCAAAGGCAGGTGGGCACAGCCCCCGCACGGCCCCTCACACGGAGCTGGTGGCAAACACCGGGACAGGCGTGTCTGTGGGGAAGTGTTTAGATTGGGCGGTCGCCCCAGCCTTAAGGACTTACAGCCTTCGTTGTAGAGGTAGGCGATGCCCAGCTTCACGGCAGCTTCAAAATTTCCCTTTTCGGCGGCCCTGGAACAGAACAGGGACATCGTGCGGCGTCAGTCCCGAAGGGTGAAGCTGCCACAGTACTGGCAGCGGGGACGCCCATTTGCTGAGCGGGAGCCTCTCGACACCACGCAGTCACCTGACGCCCGGAACCGTGCGGCGAGAGGACCGTCTCCCCAGGCCCCGCTGTGGGAACCCGTGGACGCACGGGGCCCCCAAGCAGGATGGCCAGGGGCAGAGAGCCCTCCAGGGGCTGCCTAGGTTTGGGGGGTGGGGGGGCCCACAGGGAGACTGTGACAGGTGTGGGGTTAGCAGGGCTGATGAGAATGTTCTTGTGTCCGGAGGGGCTGGGGCCCTCGGCTCTGAACGTGTCATGCAGCGTCGTGCTGCAGCTGTCAAACTGAACGGCGAGAGACGTGGCTCCGGGTACACGGATCAGCCAGAAGCAGCGCAGGCGTGGCCAGTTACTGGCCGGCGCGTGGGCCTCAGGCAACTCAAAGGTGCAGGAGGCCGCCTGGATGCTGCGGCTTTTCTCCGGCCTCCACAGGAGAGCCCAGCTGAGGAAAAGCCCCTCTGGAGGTCTGGCTTCCGCGCAACTTGCTGGACACCCAGACGGTGGTCGAGAAATTGGGACACGGGAACTCACACACCCTCTGGGCCTTGATTCCAACAGGGGGTGGGGCCGCCCTGTGTGTCAAATACAATAGGGTTTAAATCACGTGGTTTTGACCCAAAGACGAGGGCTGAGTAAAGTGTCCGGACACAGGAGACATGTGTGAGTCACACGGCCCAGCGAGTGGGACCCTCCAGAAGCAGCACTGTGGGGATGAGTCTGGCTGGGGGCGGGGGGCTGTGGACACAGCTGGCTGTGGGAGGTCCTGTGACTCCCTGGGTGGGGCCCATAGGCCTGGTCACTCCCCAGGGAGCAAAGGGCCGGCAGGGCAGCAAGAGGAAACTTGGTTCGCCAGGCCTGGGACCCAGACTGGCACACCAGGCGGCCCACAGACAGGAGCACAGCTGCTGTTACCAGGTGCAGAGAGAGGTACCTTTCGAAGAGCTTCAAGTTCTTTGGAGAAGGCCACAGCTCCTGGAAGCTGGCACAGGCCCACACGCTGGCGTGGTTGTCCACTAGGCACTTCAGGTGGGAATGCACCTGCGGGACACGGGGCCGCTGCTCAGCGAGGGCTCCCGAGGCCCGGGGGCTCCCGAAGGCAGATGGAGCCTGCTTCCCCGCACCCCGCGTGGTGAGGCCCCATCTCTGTGCAAACAGAGGTTATCTCAGAAAGAGAAAAGCTAGAAACAAGCTGCTCTAAAGGTGGGGCCTGGAAGGGGGCCGAGCAGTAGTTCGGGAGAGGCTGATACACTGACACACTGATGGGTTTACATCTGCAAAGACCAAGGAGGCCGATCCTAACGGGAACAGGTAGGACCAAAGCCTTCTCTACCTGGGACCTTGCTAATGGGCCTGGTTAGCACCTGAAGGTCAGTGAGGACTCCCGGCCAAGAGTGACACACGGGACAGGTAGGACCTGGAGTCTCTGCCCGGGGAGGGTCAGGAAGTGCCCTAGACTGGGCCCTGGGCGCAGGGCAGCACCAACGCTTCCACTGCCCTCGGAAAAGCAGCACCTATGGGTAACGTGACCGCAAAGGAGGTGGCTCTGGGCGTCAGAGAAAAGGGTTCTTGCTGGGATTTCCCCACCAATATGCTCCATGCCCTCGGACAAGTCCCTCAAGGGAGGCTGCAGTCCGATATCTGGAAAATAACTCCCAGAGTCCTTTTCAGTGTCGAGTGTTCCACGGGATTTGTCCACAAGAATGTACTTATTCTCTCGAACACACTCACAGATCACTAAAAGATCTGCTCAAGGATGAAAGAACATAGGACCTGAGGTCCCAGTACGCTCCAGGCAGCCTACTGTACACTACACTACCTAGGTGTATGCACCAGTCATCTTCCAAAACGATACCTCCCAATGGCACAGGCCATCCCTGTGACATACGCCTGGAAGGTGTTATTTCTTAAGCCCTGGTGGCCGAGCAGTTTAAGCCAGGCACAGTCCACATACGCCCCAAGGTTCCTAGTTCAAGATCCAGGAAAACAACTAATAATGAACAAGTGAGTAAAATAATGTGGTTTTTCCTCCTCTCTCTTCCTGCCTACTCGCCTTCATTCCTGCCTGCACCTTTCTGAAAAGAGATGCAAATTTCACCACAGTAAAAGGGAACATTCTCTGTTAAAAAAAACACGGCAACAGACTGAAACCTTAATTAGTGTGTTCCATGTCAGTTTTCCTGCAATTAAGTGTCTGCTGACGATTATCATTCTTGCTTTCTCTGGCCTCTTTCCTAGATAAAGTTTTATTCGGACAGGATAATTAACCACCCTGGCTGACACTACTTTCCGCTGGAAACTTACCGCTCGGACAGTGAGGATGTCACCCACGGAAAGCCACTTCAGGATATGAAAGAGCACATCTTCGGGCAGACTCAAGATGCTCAGGTTCCGGGGTCTCTTCCTGATCCTGCGCTTTGCTGGGTAGCAGAAACACTTGGCACATCTGCAGTGAATCACTTCAGGGGAAAAAAATCAGAAGGCTCTTAGGATGTATTGGAAAGCAGGCTTGTGATGATACAAAGTTATATCTGAAGGGGACTTAACAGTTACTGTCCCCTGCCCTCCCCCCACACAAAAGAACGGGGCCACATTTCCAGTCCCACACCAAGATGAAAGGAGCACTATGCAGGTTACAGGTGCCGTCTTCCTCCTCTCGATCGCTCACTGTGTCTTTATGGAACTGCAAGTAATCGTGTAACTTGCTTACTGGGAGATTTTTTTTTTAATCACAAAGAGGATAAAGCAGCCAAGTCAGTATAGTTCCGGAATTTCACTTTCAGGAAAGTCTTCAGGACCCTCGCTGATGGGTCTCTGTACACAAGACTGAAACGCACAGTGCTCCATTGAGATTTGTGGATTTGAATCATTCAAACCAGGAGGAGCAGTAAAGGCTGGATTCACACCAGGCCAAGTGGCGGCTCCAGGATGTCAGAGCAGCCGCCGCGGGGTCCTCTCCCCACAGGGTCTCTGGTCCTTCCTCCCCAGAGACGCCCCAGCTCTCAGGCCGGGTCTCCCTGCAACTCACCTGCTTCCCACCTCTCCCCGTCCCGCCCCACAGGGCTCCCACCTGCAAGCGAAACTGCGGACCGCGCTCAGGACGCCGCCGCCGGGCGAGCGACCCCAACGTGCCCGCGGCCCCTGCGCCAGGAAGCGATAACAGCCACGTCCGTGGCCAGCGAGTCCGCACCCTGCCCGCAGCCTTCGCGGCGCGGGAGGCGCGGCGGGCTGCTCCGCGCGTGGGCTCAGCGCCGCCGGGCATTTAAACCGCGCGCCGGGCGGCGCGGCCGGAGACCGCAGGCGGGGCTGGAGAGCGCGCGCGCCCCGCTCGGGCCCCGGCCCGGCCCCGACCCGGCCCCGGCCCCGACCGCGGCCCGGTCCCCGGCCCCGGCCCCGGCCTCCCGCTCCCCGCGCCCGCGCTCACCGCCGCCGCTCCCCATCGCCGCTCCGTCACCCGAGCCGACCCAGGCGCCCGCTGGCACAGTGCGCGGGCCGCTCTGCGCAGGCGCACGCCCGCCCCGCCGCCCGCCCGAGTTTTCAAACGCACCCGGCGCTCCCATTGGCCCGCCCGGAGGGGCGAGCGCCTAGTGCCCGGCAGGCCCAGCCCTCCGCCCCGCCCACCGCCGGGCGCGGACGCTCACGATAGGCCGCGCCAGGACGCGAATTCGAACGCTGACCGTTGATTGGCGGATCCCGCGGGCCGCCCCGCCTCCCGGGCCGGAGTGAGGGTCCCGGAGCGGCGGTGCTTTGACCGTGCGGGGGTTCTTCCGCGGCTGCCGCGGCCCTCGTGGGCCCCGTTCGGTGCTCGGTCCCTGCACGTTCAGCGGCGGAGGTCGCGGCGACCGCAGCCCACTGAACCCGGTGGGTTGTCATTGGAGTTCTGGGCCTCCGGGCCGGAGAACGGCGGCGGCGGCGCGGCACCCGGGGCCCTCAGGGTCTAATGAACCGCGACGGGCGAGCCCCCGCGGCCCGAGCTGCCAGTCGCTGAGGCCGCACTCCGCATGCGGGGAACGAGCCACCATTGGCCGGGCGAGACGTGGGCTCCGAATCTGCGTGGACCCGTGCGTCCCTAGAGCAGCTCACCCTTGCCCCCCTCCTCCGTCCTTGCCCGGGGCAAGCCCTCTGCTCCCGCCGGATATCGCCCGTCTGTCCCAATAGTTCCTCCTCACTGCCGCCTGAGCGCGCTTCCTAAAAGGGACGGGCACAGGCACGCTTTAGAGCTTCTGGTCCTGCGGGGCCCCTCGCATCCCCTCACTGCAGTCTCCGGGGAGAAGTGTTTGGTGGCTCCTCCTGAAGGAGCTGGGGAAGCGAGTCAAGGCTTTCGCCACCATTTCGCCACCATTTCCCCACCGCCTCAGTCAGCCGACATCTCTCCTGTGCCCACGCAGCCCCTGGGAGCTTGGCCTGTGCTCCCCAATATGGCACACGCAGGAGCACCACGCTGCTCTAGAAAGCAGGACAGTCACAGGAACGTGCAAAGGGGGAGCCCCAGGAGCCCTGGGGTGACCACCCTCACCCCTTTGTTCCCATTGGCTACTGTGTCCCAATACTTTGAGCTTTGTCGTCCTCCTGTGTGGCTACTTTGTTACTGCTCTCCCAGGCGGCTCTTTGCTCAGAGTTGGGTTCGCTCGCCGCCGCCTGGTAAGGAAGACCAGCTGTGAAGCCCGCCCTCTGCAGATCCCCTGCTGACTCCAGGCCCCACGCCCTCATCCTGTTCTTCACACCGGCATCAGCACTCGGGTTTTCTCCTTTTCCAGGGAGCAGGTATCCCTGCCCCAGCCAGCCCTGGGCGGTTAGACCCTGGAGCCCAGCGGGCATGAGGACAGCTCATTTCCCACTGGGCTTTAGGGAGATGGGAGGATTCTTGGAAAAGTCTAGATTGTTGGGAGTCAGCACTGGAATAAGATGGCAACTGCCGGCCTGGGCGTGGATGCGAAGAAACCCAAGGGCACTGAGTGCAGAGGGAAGAGCAGGAAGTGCAGTGAGCTGGAGCCCACACTGCTCAGAGAAGGGAAGGGGACCCAGAGGAGGCCAGGACAGAGAGGAGGGCGTCTAAGGGGCTTTCATCCGAAGGGGAAGGGTACGCTGAAAGGCTACTGAGCAGAAACACGGAAAAAGTGTGGGGACAGGCCAGGGTCAGGGACACTGGAACTCTGGTGGTGGGTGTGGTGTGAGATCCAGTTTAATATCGGGGTGTGCGGGGCTGCTAGGGTGAGTGGTGGAGGCAGGCTGTGTGGGCCACTTCCAGCGCTTGGCCAGGAGGAAGGGAGCGGGCCACCTGCGCAGGGGGAACGAGGGGGCTTTTCACAGGGGCCAGTGCGACCACAGTGGAGGGAAAGGCTGCTGGTGCGGGACGCAGCCTTAGTGCAGGACTCAAGCGGAGCTGTATCCACGGGGCCACGGACGACAATTCAGAGTGCCACCAAAATGCTGAGTTGGGGCTGGCATGAGGCCCAGGTCAGTGTCACACAATGCCGCCCGCCGGCCGTCAGGAGCCCTGCCGCGACCTCTCCTTGAAACAAGGAATTGGAGAAACTTCATTTTTTGCTGGGCTACACTTATGTTTAGGGTGGGACCTCTCTACTCTTGTTACCACTTCTGTTTAGGGTGGGACCTCTGCTCTTGTAACCATTTCTGTTTAGGGTGGGTCGTCTGCTCTAGTAACCACTTACAAAAACAACACTAAGTTATAAATACTCTGCACTGTTTGGGTTCAGGACCCTGTGATTTCAGTCAGTACAGTCTCCGGCTAATAAACTCCTCCTAAATTCTCTAACTCTGGTATGTCTCTCTGGTCTTGTTGGTTACTCTGGAACAGGCTCTCCTACTGCAGAGTGTGGAAAGTTTGCGCGAATCTCTGAGTCTCTACTTCCCTCTGGGAGTGGGGATGACAGTCATGTCCACTTCGTGGGTTGGTGCGGGGCCAGGGCCGAGGACAGGGCTCTGCAGCTGCATGGAGCCAGTGCTGAAAACTGACTCAGGCTAGCAGAGTCCAGCCCCGTCACAGTGGTGACCCCGGGCCAGACCCCTTGAAAGGACGAGGCAGTTGGTCCTGTAGGTTGCTTCCACAGCAAGGCCTCCCCCAGGGGAGGCTCGGCATCTTTCCCACTGAAACGCACCTGGCTATCTGCAGCAAGGCCTCAGTGTGCCAGAGAGTGACACCCCAGTCGCGCCTCTGCCCTCGCAGCCCATGGCAGACCGTGTGACTCTTTATTACAACACAACTGGCTCTGAGGGAGGCTGGGAGGGCGCCTGGGAGGGAGGCTGGGAAGCAGGTGGTGTAGGTGATGTGGAGACTGCAGGTTTTGCTAGTCCTTCTTTGTCTTTCACTTGGGTGGGAGGCCCAGGACAGGCAAAATTCAGGAAGATATCCTCCAGGACACCTGGTTGACAGAATAGTCGTCTAACATGAACTTCTTCTTGGCTTGCTCCAGGGTGCCAAACACCTGCGGGAGAGCAGGCCAATGGGCGAGAGGAGGGGAGAGGAGGCAGGGTGGAAGGAAGGAGTGTTGGGGGCAGAAAGCAGAGCGAGGAGGGAGCGGGAGCCGGCAGGACGTCCAGGACACCAGGCCGGGGGCACCCGGCGAAGGCGGCCGTGGGGAAGCACCGGGACAGCGTGTCTGTGACTGCTCGCCCCCCAGAGAGCACCGCGCCACAGAAGC
The DNA here is from genome assembly GCA_004363575.1 of Solenodon paradoxus. Lineage (NCBI taxonomy): Eukaryota > Metazoa > Chordata > Mammalia > Eulipotyphla > Solenodontidae > Solenodon > Solenodon paradoxus. The sequence continues at coordinate 137,652 of RJWH01003690.1, forward strand.
AAATCCATGTAACCACACAAGCTGCGCAGGAACCCGATGAACAGGTGCAGGGCAGGCTGCTCAGGGCCTTCGATCCATAGAAGAGAGACCGTTGGCCCCCCGACCCCAGCTTTCTACCCTTTCTCTCTCTCTGAGTTTCTCCTCCTCCTGAGGCGCCCCCTCCTCTGCCCTGTCCCCGGGAAAGATCCGTGTAAGGGAGGTCCCTAGTGTTGTGACAAAGCCTCCCAAAAGGCCCTTCCCTCTGATCTGCCCAGGCCTGCGGGGAGCCGCCAGAAGGCAGAGGCCAAGGGGCGCCGGCTGGGGCTGGCCGTGTGACCCAGATGCGTGTGCCCTCTCTGGGTTTGCGCCCCTCTCTGAGACGAGGGGGCAGAGGAGCCCCTCTATCTCCTTCCAGCTCAAACACCTTCTGTTCCTGAAACCCAGCATTGCCATGGAGACGGCAGAGCGGCACTGCAGCAGCTTCTGCCCCAGGGAGCGCTGTCACCCCAAAAGCGGCTGAGGTTGGAGGCACCGGTCCTGCCCGGAGGCCACACAGGGTCCTGCTCACCAGACAGCCCACATACCGGCCACTCACCTTCGCCCAGCTGAGGCCCTCGCCGGGCAGGTGGTAGTGGACCATCCCCTGGTGCTCATCCTCCAGCACACTGCCTGCACGGGAGAGACGTGCCACGGGGGTCGGGCTGGAATCGCGGTGGCCCGTCCCAGGGGACAGTCACGTGGGGCTCGCTCGCTGGGCGGGGGACGCCCTCTGCGCACTGCACACACCTGGGAAGCTCAGGTGCACGAAGGCCTTGAACTCCTCCAGCGCCTCCTGCCGCCCGCCGCTCCGGACCTTGGCCCGCAGGGCGTAGCCGCTGCCGAACTTGCTCTTGAGGT